>JARYGA010047943.1:0-80432 GCA_030545235.1 Helianthus tuberosus
AAAGTCGAAAGACGAAACATTTGAGAGTTTGCTGAGACTATTCAGAAAGATAGAGAATTTGTACTGAACACGAATTCACAGATTAAGAAGCGACAATGGTACAGAATTCAAGAATAACAAGATGGAAGAATTTTGTGATAGAAGAGGTATACAGCAAGAATTCAGTGCACCTTATACTCTGCAACAGAATGGAGTCCCAGAAAGAAAGAATAGAACGCTGATCGAAACGGCAAGAACGATGCTTGCTGATTCCAAGTTACCGATAAATTTTTGGGCAGAAGCAGTATCAGCCGGTTGCTATACATTCAATAGGGTTCTTACTGTGAATAAGCACAACAAGACATGTTTCAAGTTGATCAACAATCGCAAGCCTAATCTCGAGTATTTAGAGCCGTTCGGGTCACCCTGCACAGTTCTAGATCCTGATGGCAAATTTGGTTCAAAGAGCATTAAAGGTATCTTCGTGGGGTATGCAAGTCCACTCAGAAGAGTCTTTGTTCCAAGTCTGAATAGATCATCAAAGCACAGCATGTTGAATGTCAAGGTTATATTATGCATCCACAGAAGCCAGCAGACTCATGGCGATTCAACTACGATACTCTATGGGATTCATTTGAGTTAGAAGAAGCGCCAGATTTCTTTGATGATTTGGATATTTTTCGAGAATATGAAGCATCTCAGGGAAGGTTTCCAGAAAGGTCTTCTACATGTCAATGACAAACTTCCAATGATGATGAAGCTGGTCCAAGTCACACTGGAGATTATGATGAGGTTCAGCAAACTCCGACTACTTCGGAACGTGAACCTGCTCCTGAAAATCAGACGGTGGTCAATGATAATAATTCAGATTCTGATAATAGGCCAACATTTGATCGTGGTGATTCAGAGTCCGAGGGGGAGCAAATCCAATCTTCAGATCAGATAATTTTTGACAATGAACAAGTTGCGGATCAAAATATCACTAACCTGGAAGGCGAGGCGGATGTTCCTGGTGAAGTTATGCCGAGGACTCTTTCATACCATCCTGAAGAGTTGATAATAGGAGAGCTGCAATCAGGCGTTCACACCGGAAGACAAATTGACCATGGCCTTACTTGCTTTTATACTAAAGTTACTCCTTTACAAACTGAATTTTCACTCAGTTGTTTCATTTCGCAGATTGAGCTGAGAACCTATAAGGATGCACTGACTGAAGATTCATGGGTCAACGCAATGCAGGAGGAGCTGAGTCAGTTTGAAAAGCTTGGTGTATGGAAGCTTGTGGACCTACCTGATGGACATAGGAAGATAAACACGAAGTGGGTGTTTAAGTGTAAAAGAGACGATCGAGGGGTTATTGTTCGTAACAATGCTCGACTCGTGGTCCAGGGTTTCAGTCAGCAGGAGGGGATATACTTTACCGAGGTGTATGCTACAGTTGCTCGACTTGAAGCTATCAGAATTTTCCTAGCTTTCGCTTCATGGAAGGGATTCAAAGTGTACCAGTTGGATGTCAAATCGGCATTTTTATACGGCAAGGTGAAAGAGGAAGTATATGTCGGTCAGCCACCGGGCTTCACCGACCCAATCCACAAAGATAAAGTCTATCTATTAGATAAAGCACTGTATGGTTTGCATCAGGCCCTAAGAACCTGGTACGAGACGCTCTCTCAACATTTGCTTGCCAACACTTTTATCCGAGGAAAAGTGGATGCTACCCTCTTCACAAAAGAAGTCGATGGGCACTTACTGATTGTACAGATTTACGTTGATGATATAATCTTTGGGTCAACAAATGATGAACTCTGCAAAGACTTTGAGAAGGTGATGAAGCAGAAGTTCGAAATGTCGTCAATGGGTGAGATAAAATTCTTCTTAGGGCTCCAGGTCGACCAAATTCCTGAAGAAACTTTCATTCATCAAACGAAGTATGTTTATGATGTTCTGGAGAAATTCGGGATGTCTGAAACTACTCCAATGTCCACCCCATTTGCAACCAATCATGGCATCAACCCTGATCTCACCGGAGAAAAGGTGGACGAGACGCTTTACCGCTCAATGATAGGTTCGCTGATGTATTTGACAGCATCCAGACCCGATATCATGTACCCAACTTGCCTCGCGGCCCGATATCAGTCGAGTCCCAGAGCTTCACACATGTCTATCGTCAAGAGGATCCTACGCTACCTGAAAGGAACTCCAACACTTTTATCCGAGGAAAAGTGGATGCTACCCTCTTCACAAAAGAAGTCGATGGGCACTTACTGATTGTACAGATTTACGTTGATGATATAATCTTTGGGTCAACAAATGATGAACTCTGCAAAGACTTTGAGAAGGTGATGAAGCAGAAGTTCGAAATGTCGTCAATGGGTGAGATAAAATTCTTCTTAGGGCTCCAGGTCGACCAAATTCCTGAAGAAACTTTCATTCATCAAACGAAGTATGTTTATGATGTTCTGGAGAAATTCGGGATGTCTGAAACTACTCCAATGTCCACCCCATTTGCAACCAATCATGGCATCAACCCTGATCTCACCGGAGAAAAGGTGGACGAGACGCTTTACCGCTCAATGATAGGTTCGCTGATGTATTTGACAGCATCCAGACCCGATATCATGTACCCAACTTGCCTCGCGGCCCGATATCAGTCGAGTCCCAGAGCTTCACACATGTCTATCGTCAAGAGGATCCTACGCTACCTGAAAGGAACTCCAACACTGGGGTTGTGGTATCCAATGGATGGTGACTTTACGCTCGAAGGATACTCTGATTCTGACTTCGGTTGCTGCAAAGTTAATGCTAAATCAACAACTGCAGGATGCCAATTTTTTCGGACCCCGATTGATCACGTGCAATGTAAGAACCAAACCTCTGTTGCTTTATCAACAGGTGAAGCAGAGTACGTATCTGCCAGCAGCAGCTGCTCGCAGATCCTGTGGATCCAGCAACAGATGCGCGACTACGGTTTGCAATTTCTTACTTCACCTATTTTTGTTGATAATGAGGCAGCAATAAACATAACAAAGAATCTGGTACATCACGCTAAAACCAAACATATAGAAATTCGTCATCACTTCATACGAGATTGTTATGAAAAGAAGTTGATACGAATTGACAAAATCCACACCGACGAACAAAAGGCAGATTTACATACCAAAGCTTTCGATAAAGCTCGTTTTCAATATCTTTAAAACTTAATGGTATGAAATTGTTGTCGGATGCGGAGAAAATCATTGGCGTTGATGAGAAAACTGAGGCAGATGATGTTGAGAAGCAGACTGCTTTGGTTTGTCGCATTTTTAGCTGTTTTGGTATTAAGGGGAGATATATAACATTTTCAGAAAATACAAAAACAATAAAAAATGCAAAAATCCAAAAACATGAGATATTTTTAAAAATCCAAAAACAATAGAAAACCAAAAAGAGTTTGTGTAAAAAGGGGAAATGATAGTACATCAGCTAGACAGTTACGGTATGCTAAAGATATGTAATGTTTTAAAAGCATTAAGCAGTCTCGCTGATGATATGTCGATAGGTTTTTGCACACTTAGTAGATTTTTCGGGGTATAAACCTAAATCACAACTTGCTTATTCCGTGGGGAACATCTCCAGGATATATAGGTAACACCTGAAATCTTGTTTGAAGGGCTTTCCATTTCTGACATACTAGGTCTATGTGCGTGATGATATCTGGGGTATTATACCAGGACTTCTGATTTTGCAGAAGCAATAGCCTAGTCCTCGTATAATACTCTGCACTGCTTTAATCTTAAAGCCTACCCTCAGCATAAAAAATGATGAAACATTGAAAAATGCTAATCATGTGCTGTTGAAGAAAAGATCCCCAAATGGGACACACCGAAAGTCGAGCCATCATCTCTTTTTCTGAACGGAAGTTCTAACCTGAGCTCTCATGGCCTCGCATTACCCGTTACAGATATCATTTATGTACATTCACCTGTAAGACTGAATATAGGAGTCTGGATACGAGAGTATATTCTGAGGTGGGACACGCGTATAAGTTAAGATCTTAAAACACTAAATCGTATCCTGATTAGTTGAAATTTGTGTGAAAATTTAAAATGGATCAGTATATCGGCAATCTAAGCGAATTGTTTAATCCTTAGTGTGTAATCAGCTCAATGGTACTTGTAGCTTGTCGGTAGCTGATATGATCCCTTAACACACTCACCAAAAATATGTTTGTAAATAGTTACATTTACTGCTTTACTTTTACTGCATTTCATTTCAGTGATTAGTTTTTAAAATCCCAAAAAGATTTCATAGTTTTCTAGTTTAAACTTTCTTCAAAATCCAAAAATATTTTACATTTCTGCTTTAGTTTTGCGACAAATCAAGGTGGAAAGCGGATCTTCAGATTCTGAGAAGTGAAGTGGAGCAGGAAAGTTTCTGAACTGGACAACAGGTTGGGAGCTAATCTAGAAAAATCTTGAGATATTCAAAGTCAAATCAAGGTCATTAATTTGATACATGAACATTTTTCTTGAAAATGTGTTTGAAAAGTTTGAACAAAATGTCAGTTTGTTTCGTTTCGAGTCAACCAAGGTCATTAACTTGGACTTGGTAGACAAATTAAGTGCCTGGGGTCATTAACTTGGAACTAGATGCTTAAGTGGATTTCTAAAACTGGACAAAATATGTTAAACCGGAAAAAAGTCAAAGGTCAAAACACAAAAAGTCAAAAATGAGAAGTGTTTGGATCGAGTGGCAATCCGATCGGATGGCCATCCGATACTTGATCACCCTATAAATACAAGTCAAAGGTCTTCAGTCAAACCTTTACTCGATCGGGCGACCATCCGATACTCTCTCACTTTCTCTGATCTTGATCTGATTTTCTCTCGATTTCTTTCCACATTACATTGGGTTTTTGGCATACTCAACCTTCACAATGGGAAAGGTTAGTTCACAAATTTTCATTGTCAAATTTGATGTTTTTAATGATTTTGCACGTGTCGGCCACTGTCGGTACTTTAGATCTTAGATCTAGGCTTTGTTAGGATGTTTTGATAGAATCCAAGCATAAGGTTTTGTTCACGGGCCTTAGATCTATAGGTTTACCGTTTTAATTTATGCTAAAACATGATAAAATTTGATGAATCGATGATTAAGGGTGTCGGTATTGCACCTGTTTTTGTCAAATTAATCCCAATTGGCTGAGAGTTAGAATAAGATGAACATAGAGTTTTGATCGCAGGAGAATTCTCTATGTAGATCTATGTTCAATTTTGTTTAAATCTTAGAAAAATTTTGATGTTCTTAGCACATTCAAACTGTTCTTCAAATGTTCAAGAATCGAGTGGCAACTCGATCGGGTGGCAATCCGATCGAGTGGGCATCCGATCCATAGCATGTTAAATGTTGAATATTTTTCTAAGTGTTTGCCTCGATATTTGTGCCTTTACTTGTTAAACAGTTATTTTTGGAAAGAATGGCAACTCGATCGGGTGGCAATCTGATCGGGTGGCAATCCGTTCCAAAGCACTTGCATTAATTGATCATGTGTATGTCAAAGATCGAGTGGCAATCCCATCGGGTGGCCATCCGATCCTCATTACTATGTTTGGAAATGTTCACTGTACAAACCTTGTTGAAGATCGAGTGTCAATCCGATCGGACAACCATCCGATCCTCATTACAAAACGAAAAAAATTCCAACTGTTTCAAATTTGTCAAGAATCGAGTGACAACTCGATCGGGTGGCAATCCGATCGGGTGGGCATCCGATCCAAATGCACATGACCTGATTGTTTATTCTTTTATGAGTGATGGTTCACTCGATCGGATGGCAATCCGATCCTCAGTGCTGTATAGAGTGAAAGTTCAGGGTTAGAAAAATTTTTGAAATTTTCAAAATTCTTGATACTTGTCACTTTATGTCTCGAACTTTATACAAATGCTAACATTGAGTACTATTGCAGGGAAGAGCATCGGATTGGGACAAATCTCATAACATTTATTGTCTGTTGGACGAACACTATACAGACAATACTCCTTTCAAAGTAATTGCAAAGTTTTTGAGAGAGAGCAAGATTCATAAGGCATTAACTGATAGAACTATTGTAAATGAATCACATGTTAGAAGGTTTTGGAGTTCGGTGAGATATGAGGAGAGTGAAAAGTTGATTTGTTCTGCTGTTAGAAAGAAGGACGAGAATGGTCAGGACGTGGATTTAGAGATCAAGTTTAATGTTGGTGATTTAAGACGTGTTTTGGATTTAGGAGACAGTGATGATGAGCCTACCATTATTCCTGAACGATTGTGCAAGGGTTTATGGTGCAGAATGGGCTTTACAGGACACTTGAATGGGAAAATGATTAAAACCATGTTCAGTAAACCTTATAAGTTCATGATCCACTGTGTAGTGCATGCTTTATCTCATAGGAAGGGAGCTTATGATGAAACTTTTGATTATATCATGAACATTATCGCTTGTCAGGTGCTGAATAGGCCATACAATGTATCTAAAGTGATATTTGATCACTTGGTAGACAATGTGAGAAGTGGAAGTGGAAAGTACATCATGTATCCTAGGTTCATACAGATGATGATAGATGATCAATTCAAAGACCTTCAAAAGGATGATGATGATATTTTAGGACTGTGAAACATGACAGCTGATACGATAAGCAGATTAGCTAAAGGTCTTGAACCAAGAGTAAGGAGAATGATATGCAAGATCGACAAACCAGCATATGTAGCTCCTGAGAATGACGCATGGAGACATGACAATAGTAACTCAGAGAATGAAGATGACAAGATGAGTGAAATGGTTGAGAAGAAACTCAGATATTGGTTTGTGAAGGACGGGAAGAGAAAGAGAACACCGAAGACATCCCCAACTGTGCCTATTCCTAAAATGTCACCACCTAAGATTGTTGTTAAGGGTATAGTGAAAGGGGGAGTCATAAGAGATATTAGATCTTTGAATGTTATATGTATCTCATGATTGTGTTGATTCTTGTTTTGCAGGGCCTTCTGTAGAACCTCAACAGAAATTGGTTGATTATCCAGTCATTGATCCAACAGAGCTGATAAAGCAAGGAGCTGATATTCTTAACATGTCATATGAAGATTATTTAAAGAAGAATGAAGAAGTTGCTACTCAAAAGGATCAAAGTTCAAGTGCTCAAGTTGAAAGTGTGAAAGAAAAGCAACCTGAAAGTGTTAAGCAAAAGGAGCCAGAAGGTGTTCCTCACACTGATTCTAGTGATGATGCTGATGATGAGTCTACAGAGATAGAGCCAGAGATTGATATGTCACAGGTTGGTCGTGGAAAGGTTCAGCTGAAAAAGAAGCCTCAGAAGAAAAGAAAAGGTTCTGATGAAAAGGATTCTACTTACTTGCCACCTGATGATGAGAAAAAGAAACAAAGAAAGAAACGCAAGGCTGTTCAGACAGGAGTACTTCCCAGAAGTGTCAGAGTAAGGAAAGGGTCTGCACCAGCTTAAAAAGATCAAAGTGGAAAGAGTGAGAAGCACATGGAAACCTCTAAGTGTCCTGAAACTGTAAAAGATCAACATGTTGAAGTTCCTAAAGAAACAGAGGTGCAAAGTGTTGAAAAGCCTGAAGCTAAAGTTCAAAAGAAAATTGGTAATGATGATTATGTTGAAGTGAGTGTTCCTACCCCACCACCACCACCAGAAAATCCAGAAGTTCTTGAATCTTCACTGCCAAAGAATACAGTTCTTTCTGATATGTTTGAAGGCTTTCTAAATGTTCGTGGGGAATATCAAGATGATTTTATTATTGGTGAAGAATTTGATATGTTTCATGATACTTCTGTGAAAGAGCTGAAGAAGAAAATGAGCTTTCTGGAGAAAGAAAAAGAGAAAGCTGAAGCAGAACGTGATGCATTAAAGAAGCAGCTTGAAGAATTGACGAAAGTAAATGAAGAGATAAAGAGCGTCATGATCAAACAAGCAAAGAAGTTAAAGAAAATCGAAGGTGATGTTGATGACAATTCACAGCTGTTTGAGCTTCTATCAACTGAAATTTCTCAACTGCATGTGAAGAATGTGAAGTTGAATGATATGAATAAGACGTTGAATCAACTGATAAGTGAACTTCATGAAGCATCGGCAAATGAATTCAAGGCAATCAAGCTTAAGATGGAAGCAATGAAGGCTGATAAAGCAATAAAGGATGAAGAACTAAGTATGTTATATACAATGATGGAACATCATCTTGGTATCGATGTTCATTCTATCTACAACAACATAGAGATCAAAAGAGTCGAAGAACGAAGGATTGAGAGAGAAAGGAGGTTGGCTGAGGAAGCTACTCAAAGAAAGAAAGATATTATTATGGAAACTCAAGATGCTGGAGGATCTTCGAGTCAAGCCGATGTTGAGGTGGTTGATGTTGAAGCTGATCATGATCAAAGCTTCATACTTGGTGAGTCTTCTCCTCTATCTTACAACTATGAAGACATCATTCGCCTTGTTAAAGTTGAACAAAGAAAAAGGAAGGCAAAGATCCAGAGGTGTTATTGTTAAGATGGAAGGAAGAGGAGAAGGTAGTAGTAGAGAAAGAGAAAGAAGAGGAAGAGGATGATGAGATGGATTACTGGATGGGTCAGATTGAAAACTACGATCCGTTGAATGATAAAGATGACGATGAAGATCAAGGCTCGTCTGGGTTACTAATTGTGAATCGATCTATTCAACAGAAGATTGATGACTTTATGAATGATGAAATCAACGAACAGGAGGAGGATCATCATCAAGAGTCTTCTTCATCAGGAAAACAACATGCTGACCAGGTATTCCTCATGCAACCAACTGTCATATTCTTACATGCTCGTTTTGAGGGGGAGTTAGAGGTGCCTAGGTCAAGGGCTGAGATGCTAGAGGAATTGGGGTTAGACGACGGGAAATTTAAGTTTGACATTGAAGATGAAATTCCTTCGTCGCCTGAGAAAGAATATGAGTTCAAGTATGCTCAGGAAGCTGATAAGTATAATGATGTGATTGTTGAAGAAGCATCTGATTCGTCTGATGAAGAGACAGTGTTTCATTATGCTGGTGTTGATGAAACGTTTCTGTCTCTCACTGAAATGTTTAAAGAACAAAATGAAGACGAAGTCAGAAGAAAAATTGTTGAAAAGATCACTACTGAAGGTGTTCCTAGAACTATTCCAAGAGAAAATCTTGTTAAAGAGAGAAAGAAGTGGTTTAAGGTGATGCCAAAGGAAAGAAAATTCATAAGGCCTTTACAGTACTTCACGCATGATGCCAATATTTCTTGGGGAGACATCTTATCTTGAGGCTATCTGGAAGATCTACAAGTGTATGCTATAAGA
Source organism: Helianthus tuberosus (assembly GCA_030545235.1). NCBI lineage: Eukaryota > Viridiplantae > Streptophyta > Magnoliopsida > Asterales > Asteraceae > Helianthus > Helianthus tuberosus. Next base: position 9,309 of record JARYGA010047943.1, read on the forward strand.
CGGGAGCAAGGGGTTCAATACTTTGAGTTTTTGGCAGATATTAAAACCCTCCCATGGTGGGATGTTGAAGAGTTGGTCCAGACGAAGAATATCAAGCAGTTTTACTATGGTCTGGATGTAAAGCAACACGATAAACACTTATGGGATTACATAAAGCAGCAACCAAAGGCAAGATTTCCTGATTGGAAACCTCAATATCCAAAGCAAATTATCACTATATTGGAGTCAGGAGAGAAAGATATCACGTTGGATATCAAGCCGCCAAGGTGTTAAAAGAATATGCCGCTACGCGCAATGGAAAAAGATTTTTATGAAGATTTTCAAGGGTGGTTATACAATGAAAGCACAGCGGAAGCGGTAATCTCTCTGTTTAACAAGTCCACTGGAAAATCAAGAAGGATCCGCGTGTTGGATCCTATGTGGCTGGTAAACTGTTCGAAGAAGGATATCGACTGCTTATTCTATAACAAGATTGGGTACGAGAAGCGTGATAAAGTTCAAGCGATGCAGTATCAGAAAATAATAGATGTATGCTTTGCTAAAGACATCAACTCCGGCAGGTATTGGAAGTCTAAATGGAGAGACTTGGAGATTGATGAATTCTTGAAGAAGTACAAGCGCGAACAGAGATTCAAGGCAATTGCTGAAAAAGCTGCAAGGCTTGAAAGGTACAAGCTGATGAGACCACCTCCAACGGACTAGACACCTATTGAGAAAGAGGAAAACAAGATCCCACACTAGGATAGGAAACGTGACGGTGATCCTAAGTATAGAAAGGACTGGAATGAAGTTGGTAGGCCACTCAGAAGAAAGATGCTGGAAGAAAAGGCAGTAAAGAGAAGGCAGAGGGCTAAGGAGAGAAGGCGCAGCAGGAAGACCGTATAAAGACTATGCAGGAAGGAACTACAGCTACATCCAAGGGGGAGTCTGGTAGTACATATGTCTGTAGCTTCCGTCTGCATCGAGTCTTGCTTATTTTGTGCTGTGTATGTAATTTTGTATATGTATGAACTTGTATGTATGTGTATGTAAAGACAACCCAAGGAATGGCGCATAATTGTAAAAGTGAAGTCCGACGGTTGACTGATGTCATCCGATCGGATGGCCATCCGATCAGGTGACACTTAATCCCCTCCCTAGTTGTTGCCTATAAATAGCTAGCATGTGTTAGTCATTTAGAACTTTTACTGAACTTGTAAGGAAACTCTGCTTGTCTGAGATTCTACCGGAGCTACTATACTTTCACCATCATTCTAATAGAAATCAGACGAGATTAATCGTTGAATTTGTTGTTGTTGATTCTGTGACACTATCAAGGGATTCCGCACCTTGATTCTGATTGATCCAACCACGTTCCAACCGAACAGATCCTGATCAACAAGGCCTAACAGAACACGTTTAAAATCAAGTGTCAAAACAAAGGAATGTGAGTTCACATATTCAAATTTAAACAATTTGATCCAAAGGAAAACTTTCTAGTTATGTGTTTATTGTAAAACATCCATATAATATTTTTAGAAAGTCCATTTACTTCCTTAATAAAATCCATGGGTCATCTGGCGTAAGTTTAAAAACCCTACATTAAGGCATTTTCCCAAGTTTTGTATATTAAATTCATAGTGTCAACGTTCAGACTCGTATGTTAGCTAGACAATACGAACTATATATTTACCACGCAGGGATAATCAATGCTAGACAATAACCAGAATGTAAATTCATCGTTTGACTTGACACGGGGCAACCGGTCATGACGGGGTTGTCAACCCGATAGATCTACCAACAATTCATCGCGTGCAATCACTTAATCGATTAAACGACATCATTGGCGCAGGGTCCATATTGGGACCATATATGATGTCTGCCTCACGTACATTATATATATCCCCACCGAAATGCAAGCCTATGCTGTTACTTACTCTCTTGAGACCCGGCAATATTCGTTCCAACCACACCATTGTTTTCCCCCGAAAACATATATTCATAAAAAACGTTCTATCTCGAAACGTATAATTTATCAAACTCCATATGTTAGGATCTGAGGCTCTAATGATTGTGCTTGTTTGTATAATTTGAACAAATCAGTAGAGATGAATAGAGTTTAAGTGCAGCGGAAATGAATAACAAACTTTGTAAGCACAATCAAAGAGGGAAACAGTTTTGATAAGCACATGCTTTACAATAAGTCGAAAGATTTACAATACACAACAAAAGATTACAAGCATGCTTACAAACTAAACTCCCCCTCAGCCTGATACTCCATGGTTGGTTGCACAAGATGAAAGGATTGAATTGAGGAGAAGAACTCACTCAAAACGATCAAATGTAAGAGTACAGAGTACTGTTCCATTTATAGACAAACCAAACCACTGAGGCATCTCAGCTGACGTCACCATGAAAGCGACGTCTAACAACCTAACAACCTGTAACTACTGTTCCTATACAAACACTGCTAATCTTAACCACTGACTACAGATGACACACTAAACTACTGCTTTCTCTTTACATCAGTACTTTCCTCAAGGTTGATCAGTCCTTGATTGGGCAGTGCTTTGTCATCAGTAGATTGAACCAGCAGTGTTTACTTCTTAGCAGTCTTCAGGGCTTCATCAGTAGTTAGAAGAACAGCAGCTGTTGTATACGGACAGTGGATAGAGGACCATCAGATGTTATAATCACTTTCAAGAGAGACATCTAGTGTAAACAGCTGCTTATTACGAATCCACTGTTGTGAACCAGTTTTGGCTTTCATTATCTGTTCCTCTGGTAGGGTTCAATCCCAACAATCTCCCCCTGGAACAGATAATGTCAAAACACTTCATTATTTTGGACCTTTATTCCTCATCAGAAGTTCACTAGCTTGTCTTTTTAAATTCTGCTTCAAAGTCTTTGGAACTTAAGTCATCCTCATCCCTGCACAATGAAAGTTCAAGGAGATCTTGTAGATCTTCAACACCAAGGCTTAGTGCTTGTTTCCTTGATATGTACTTCATTTCACCATTGGATCTGATCAGGGTCAATACATGGGTCTTTTGATCAGAGAGCCACTTTAGTATTTTTGAACCCAATGGGTTTCTTGGGAGAGATTTATTTACTGATGAGCTTGGAGATTTTGGCCTTGTGAAAATTTGTAAAGCAGTATCCTGAGCTTCATACATTCATTTGAAAGCCTTTTCTATGACTTCATTTGCTGCAGCTATGTCTTCTGCAACTTCTTTGTCAATCTGCTCTTGTTTCTTTTGTTGATCTAGCTCATTGTCTGAGATATCTGCTGATGTGTTTGGTGATGATGATTGGTTCAAAACCTTTTTGGCAAGGTCTTGAAGCTTTACTGATTTGTCTTTATCTAAAGTCATTTTCTTGATGGCTTCTTCAAAATACTCAGCTTCTTTTTTTCTTTTTCCTCTGCTTTAGTCAGCTGTTTCCTCTTTTCTTGGTTTATCGCAATGATTGAGGTATCTGCTGATGTGATCAGTGGGTCAGAGGTTTTGATCTGTTGTTTTGGCTTTTTGTAGTCAGGCTTCTTTGGAGTGTCAGAAACCGTTATCCTCCTTTTCTTGAGCCTTTCATAAGCCTCGTCTGTATATTGCTTTGTCCATTTTGCTATGGATTCAGCATCTCCAACGTTTGCATCCACCAACTCCTGTTTCTTTCTTTTGTATTCAGAAGTAAGATCAGCAATGAGCTTTTTGTATTTTCTCCAGTTTGGAGCATTCCTCTTCTTGGTTGGATCATTTTTAATTCTTTCAATTCTGTTTGCCTCATGCTTTAATGCAACTATTGGCCATTCTTCAAACTGTTTTTTTCTTCAGCTGGATAGAATTTTTCTTTCATGATGTATGCAAGATATTCTTTTCTCATTTCTTTTCGTAGATCTGCTTTGGGAAGTAAATCTGACATTTCTTTGCTCAGATCTCTTGCATAATCTTCCATCTGTTTGACTTTAGTGAGCAAGAATTCCATTTTTTCTGAAATGGCTTCGTCACCTTGGTCTTTGCACTCAAGCTTAGCTCTTATCTTAGCTTGCCTTGCTTTGAGCTCGAGATATTCATCCATATTTTCTGGGACTGTGAAGCCTATGAGAGAAGGAAATCTTCTTTTTGAAGGATCATCCTCAGTGTAGAATTGTCTCATCTCATTTTTTACAGCTTCAGATTCCAGTGGATATTTTGCAGCCATAGGATCATATTTGTCATCACCTGCCTGAGTTGTTTTTCTTTTTCTAGTGTAAAGATTTATGGGTGATTTGTTGATTGTAGTTAAGATGGTTTGAAGTGAAATGAGGGTAGTGGTGGATGGTGACTGACTAACAGTTGTTGAAGCAACTGGTGTTTCAACTGCTGTTGTCATTACAACAGATGTTGTAACATCTGATGTCTTCTGCTTTTTCGCAGGAGGTGATGGTGGTGATGTGACATTGATGAGAGCAGTGGTGGATGACTGGCAAACAGCTGTTGAAACAACTGGTGTTTCAACCTCTGTTGTCATTTCAACTACTGATGTGTCAGTAGATGTCTTCTGCTTTTGAGCAGGTGGTAATTTGGTGGGTGGTGGTGTAGTTTTAGGTTGTGATGATAGGGCAGTGGTTGTAGTGTGTGTGGTAGTGGTGTGTGTTGAAGAAATGGCAGCTGTTTGGCTAGCAGTTTTTGAAACTACTGACATATCAACTGTTTGGATGGAAGTTTGAGATTTTGTGATTTGAGGTTCGGAGCCTTTGGGAGGTGGTTTAGATGTCTGTTTTTCTTGTTCTGGTTCAACATACAGGCCATCTTCAATTCCCTTCTTCTTTAACTGCTTGATTTTCTCCCCCTTTTTAGCAATATCTGGAAGGGGGTAATCTATGAAGAGGATAGTGGGAGGAACTTTTCCAGTGGTGCTTTGGATATGAGCCTTGATAGCTTTGATGTCTGCTTGAGTATCTTTAAATCTTGACTCCACCATGTTTGTCAGCATTTTTACATGTATTACATGCTGCTGATCAGCCATTTGTTTTTTTAAGCAGGGGTTGAAATATACTCCATAGCTCATTTGCAGCAGGTGCAGGTTGTGCAGGTGCTTGAGCTGGAACAGCAGTGGATTGTGCTTTTTGAGCTTTTAACAGCAGTTGAACCATATCCTTTATTTCAGCAACTGATGTTTCAAGTTTTTCAACTCTGCCCGTCAATTCCTGATATTTTAAATCATCACCCACGTTAATGGGATCATCTGATTCTCCACCAGCAGTGGTTGTACCAATGTGTGACTTAGGAACTGAGTCCCAAAAATCACCCATTGATGCCCCTTGTTCTTGGTTCTGGGGTCTTCTCTCTTTAACACTTGATAACCTTTTGAGGGTACCAGTGGTTAAAACAAACTCACTGGTGGTTACCAGAGGTGCTATAGAAGAAATTGCCTTCAAGGGAGTCTTACTAATGAAAACAACTGTCCAAATGTAGATCTGTTGATCCATCACTTGTAGTTGCTGCTCCACTTGAACTACCACCAAGAGTTACTTGTAACTCAAGGGGTGTAACCTCCTCAGTTGTTGCTGGGATAGCAGGGGTAGTAGCATCAGACCCAGTCACTTGTGGGAGTGTACTCTCAGTGATAGGTGATAGAGAGGAACTGGTTTGTGTCTGAGCTATAGCAACTGCATGCAACAAGGGTATTATGGATTGTGGTAATGTGATTGGTGAGGGTATAGGTGTTGAAAGAGACATGTCCTTGGGATCAGGACTGAGGAAGTTGGATCCGATTGGGTCCAGAGCTTCATATTGTGGGGTCCCTGTGTTTACAACCTGATCCTTTTGAGAGGATGCAGGAGGAGTTTGAGGCAATGGTGGAGATCTTTCTTCCATCTGCTGTGAGGAAGTAGCAGCAGTGATTTGTGGTGACATTTGTGTTGTCACTGGCATTAACTCTGGGATCTCATATTCTAGAGTTGCCTTTTTAGAGGGTTTGGTGGGCTTTTTGGATGATTTCTTTTTGGCATTTTTGGTGATGGCAGGTGTGGGTTTCAAAGCAGTGGTTGTGCTGCTATGATCACCTGGAGTAGTGGGCTCAGCAGCAGATGTCTGAGGAGCAGTGGTAGCTGCTAAATTCTGCTCAGGCACCTCTGCTTTTGTTTTTGTAGGTGCCATCATTCTAGAAAATGTTTCAGTTGTCAAACCATTTATTTGAAAATAAGCACCTTGTTGGAGTAAATTTTCATTTTCTTTTCCAAATTTTTGTTTAAAATAATAGCTTAGAAACCTTGGAAAAAGTAGAAATGCTTTGCTATCAACATTTTTCACCAAATCATCAAAGATCTCCTGGGAATAGTTATAATTTTCATTATTTAAAATAACATAACCCAGACATTGGATCTTTAATGGTATTTCGTTAAAAGCAGTTGTTTTATTTGAAACACACATCAAAAGTGTGTGGAATAAAAACCTAGATGCAGAAGGAAAGAAACCTTTTTGTAAGGTATCCCTTTTTGGTTGTTCTGCATACCCCCTTTTCAAGAAATCAGTTTTCAATTCGGTTTTAGAAAAAGAAGTTTTACCTTTCTGATCATCGAGTTTAAAGACTTCTGAAATTGATTGTGGAGTAATTTGAATCGCTTTACCCTGTATAGAGGAGTTGATGGCACTGACGGTCTCGCCTTGTTTTTCAAGGGTAGCATTTTTCCAAAACTCTCTCTGGGTTTGTTGGTATATTGGAGCATCAGCAATTAACGAAGTTTTGTACTTTGATGCTGAAAGGATATCAATGATTGAATCAAAGGTGTGGTTGTTTGTGGGTTTTGTGAGTAGACCTAAGTAATTGTGAGGGGATTTGTACGGGATGTCAATGAGTTCAGCGGCCGTTTGAGCGACCTCTTTGGAAGATGATGATGATTTTGACTTTGATTTTGATTTAGATTTCGTCATTTTGATGAAGAAAGACGAAGAATGGTTCAAAATGGAAGGTTGGAAACTGCTTTGAGAAGAGAATTTTTTAGAATTCAATTCGACAGTGTAAAACCCTGTTTAGGGTTTTGATCAGGGTTTTATTTAGGGAAAAAGTAAGTGTTGATGTGGCAGCGGTTACAAAGATCTGATGGCTAAAAATTGACCACGTGCCAACCTCTGATGACAAGATGAATAATGGAGGACAGTTGTTTTGGAGAACCACTGATGAAACAAATATCAGTGGTGACAACGGTAATAATTATGTGAGCAATGGATGATTTTCACTATCAGTGGATAGCATATCAGTGGATAAGACACTGATTTTGAGCATCAGTGCTTGTCAAGAAAATGAAAGGTCAGTGGTTGACTTTCAGTAGTGGACAATATTTAGGAAACAGATGTTTGAACAAAATAGTGATTAAGGGTAAGGTAATGGTAAGGATTTGAAGACTAGTATATCAACAACTGTGAGTGCATCAGTGGATAAGCTTTTACAAAGATTTTCATTCAAGGTTTTGCCACATGTCAATTACAGGTTTTGAAATTTTTATAGAATCCTGACAGTGGTTTAGTATCCCAGTGTTTTAAAATCTGTTAACAATCAATATTTGATCAGTGTTAAAACCAAACTTGAGTTGACATGACCTTAACCTTGACACATACACCATTTCCTTTTGATCCATTTTCGAGGATAATATCACCAAAAAATAAAGGGTCTAAATCCTGTCAGGAGAAAGAAACTTTTACTATCAAAAATCAGTAAAAGTACAAAAAATATATTATTCTTAAAGAAAAAGAAAGAATAATATATCCTGCTTTATTTGAGAAAATCCTTTTCCAAAAAAATTATTAAAGGATTTTCTGAAAACAGTACCAAAAGGATCTGGCATAATTTTCCACTAAAGCTCCTAATCATATCATTCTCAAGTTTATGAAAATGGTCAGTGGTTTGACAACAGTGGTATGAAATTGTAAATACATTTTGACCACTGTTTGGTACCATTTTCTTGTTGATTGATTGACAACAAAAATGAGGACACATGTTCACATGAGTTTTTGAAAACCCTGTTATAGACTTTGTTACCATGTGAAGATTCTGAAAATTTGTCTAGTCCTCTTGTAAGTTCATTCACTGGAGATACTATTTTTACCTGAACTTTCCTGACCCAATGAATGCACACAGCTGCATGATGACCATTTTTACCCCAATTTCTGACTCTTAAGTGTTTTATATTTATACTCTTTTCTTTTGACTTCAAAAGTTTTTGAGATAAACACACTTCAGAGTTTTTGTGATTTTCCTTCTTCCCTTTTTACCCTTCCTATTCATAAGTAATGAAATACTTACTGGGAGGTCTTTATTGAAGAAATACTTAATCCAGAATCATTTTGTAGTAATGTTTTTTTGAAAGATCTGGTCATATTTTGTACATGCATATGTCAAATCTCACATTACATATGAATTGGACTATTTCAACACCTGATTTTCTTAATGTGTTTATAACATAGTTGATTTGGTCCTTTTCAACAGGATTCCCAACCTATTTTTCAACACATAAGATCTTGTAACTAAAGTTTTAATATCCCTCTTTTTATGTTAACAAAAACACTAATGTTATTTAATCAAACATAGGTTTTGTTGACATGAGGTACACACTTTAGCAACAAACATGATGGAAACAACACGAACTTCAAAACAACAATTGAAATCAATTTTTGTAAATAATTATACCACAGTTATTAGATATATTTTCAGATCTGAAAACTATAGGTGATTTATGCATGACGTCACTTGTTATATGAAATTTGTGTGTCCTATGACATCTTGGTTGTTTTACAGAGTTTTTGAATAGCCACTTTGAACGTGATTACTCGTTACTCTGTTTTTCAACTGAATACAATGAACCTTAGTATCAAATGAATTTTGAGCTGAACTGTTATGTCAAATTGACTGTTAGATCGAATTTGACTGTCCAAGCTCTGATACCAATTGTTAGGATCTGAGGCTCTAATGATTGTGCTTGTTTGTATAATTTAAACAAATCAGTAGAGATGAATAGAGTTTAAGTGCAGCGGAAATGAATAACAAACTTTGTAAGCACAATCAAAGAGGGAAACAATTTTGATAAACACATGCTTTACAATAAGTCGAAAGATTTACAATACACATCAAAAGATTACAAGCATGCTTACAAACTAAACTCCCCCTCAGCCTGATGCTCATGGTTGGTTGCACAAGATGAAAGGATTGAATTGAGGAGAAGAACTCACTCAAAACGATTAAATGTAAGAGTACAGAGTACTGTTCCATTTATAGACAAACCAAACCACTGAGGCATCTCAGCTGACGTCACCATGAAAGCGACGTCTAACAACCTAACAACCTGTAACTACTGTTCCTATACAAACACTGCAAATCTTAACCACTGACTACAGATGACACACTAAACTACTGCTTTCTCTTTACATCAGTACTTTTCTCAAGGTTGATCAGTCCTTGATTGGGCAGTGCTTTGTCATCAGTAGATTGAACCAGCAGTGTTTACTTCTTAGCAGTCTTCAGGGCTTCATCAGTAGTTAGAAGAACAGCAGCTGTTGTATACGGACAGTGGATAGAGGACCATCAGATGTTATAATCACTTTCAAGGGAGAAGTCTAGTATAAACAGCTGCTTATTACGAATCTACTGTTGTGAACCAGTTTTGGCTTTCATTATCTGTTCCTCTGGTAGGGTTCAATCCCAACACCATATATTTTCAGCAAAATATATAATTTATATTTAAAGGTATGTTTTAATCCAAAAACATTATTAACTCTTTTATTGGCGTGTTCTACCCCCAAAACATATACAAAGCAGTAAAAAGAGGGGTTTAGTGACACTCACCTTTGGGTGCGTATTTTTAAATAGCGCACTCCCACAGTTTGATTTCTACACGTCCTATTATATGTAGGAACGTGTTTCAAATCAATATACATATATACATCACAAAAATCCTAAGTTTCTCTGTTTCTTAGAATTGTCACATAACTTTGAGATTTTCTCGAAAAGTTATCATTTTTCATTATGTTGGCACGTTAATATATATATGAGTCCATATATATATATATATATATATATAATATTTTTGCGACTTGAAATATTTTATTGGTGACCGTTATCATGTAAATCCGATAACACTCTCGTTTATACGCAATATATCTACGATTTACGCGTCGTAATCTATATATATATATATATATATATATATATATATATATATATATATATATATATATGAGATTGATTTGGGCCATGTGGCATGTGATTTTGGAGCTTTTTGATGATGTGGCAACCTATGATAGAGGTGGATTGTGAGTTTAGGTGGGAATCCATCTCAATTCTCTATACATAAACCAAAATTCTCAAAACACAAAAAAAAAAAGTGGGACGCGGGATCCGTAATCCTGGTCGGATTTTAAGTTTTCAAACACACTGACCTACATTATTTAGATCATATATAATTGTTCTCAAAAACTAAATATCTCATTCTTCTCCTTCACGCCGCTACATCTTCTTCGAATTCATCAATCTCTGCATCTTCTTCGAATTCATCCTCATCGCTACATCTTCTTCTTCAATCCCCAATTACCAGGTTCGTTCTTTCAAACTAGGGTCATATTTTTCACTATCAAATTTTTATTTGATGTTAATTGCAATACAATCCATACAAAATTGGTTGATTCATTTGAATCGTCTATCGATTTGAGCAGATTCATGATGTATTCAAACCCTGACTTCACCTTCTTCATCAAGAAATTCTTGTTCATTGTTTTGAATGTTGCTTGCTATGTTACAGAATTGATGAGCTGATCAATCGCTATTTGTAATTGAAACCCTAACTATCGAAAAGCGATTTTGATTCCATCAATCTTGCCTAAAATCTGTTGTGTTCTTCGATCTAAACAGTTATCTACTTAATCGTTCTCTCTTGGTTTCTTAAACGTTGGTTGTTCTTTCTCATTAGTTTCTTCATATATGCAAAGAAAAAAAAATAAATATATGCCCGTATTGTTTATATTAGTTAGTAATTTTACAGACGTTTCTTCATCAGTATCTGTTTGTGTTGATCATGATTGTTAGGTTACGGTATTGTTTACTTGATAGTTGATGATACAAACATTATTACATGCCCGTAGTTCTGTATCTCTTTGTGTTTTATTGTAAATGTGTCACAATCGTCTAATGTAGATCTATGTATAACTATGATTTTAAATGTGTCATAATCGTCTCATGTAGATCCCTTCAAATACAAGTATTTTTATTTTGATTGTAGTATTCTTAGGGTTTTCTTTGTTTGTATTATCTTATTTCTTTACATAAATTGTATGTTTTTTTTTCTGTTCTCACAATCCCCAGTTGAGTTGTGTCGAAAGCATTCTATATTTCTATTAGAATGTAGCATCACCTTTGTTGGTCATTTCTTGAAAGACACATGTCGAGAATCAGTACCTATAGTCTGAGACATAAGCTACACTCTTTTGTCAGGTCAAAACCGAGTATAATCGAGTACTTCAAGAGCAGCTCAACTTCAACCAGAAGGTATTATGAACCTCGTGCTGAAGTTTCTCCCTACAACATTATGATTTTTTCATGCTTATGATTTAATGACGTTTTATGATTTTTAGATCTCCAATATTGCCACATGTCGTTGAGATGATTGGAATTTATGGTTCAAATTGTTTGTGCGAAGTCTATCAATTGGCATTTAGAATGTTAATGCGGATTTCAAGGAAACAAGATTTGGAATTTTGATATTTGGTGTTAAAATGTAACAGGTAACTCACGAAGCTAAATCTGATTATGTAGTGTTTGAACTCACAGAGACAAATCTTCATCAAGTCACAAAGGCCATTGATGACCTGACACGCAAGCAACACCGTTTTTCTTTCCATCAAACGCTATGAGTGTTGAGGTATATGCTCACAAGTAACTTATCAATATCAATTCGTTGATGGTTTGTTGTTTGTTGTTTGTTATTGTTATTTTAACAATACCCTTTTAATTAACGTTAAGTTATTTTGTTTAGCTGTGAATGTCTAAAACAGAGGCTGCCTAACTACGTTTAAAATGCTCCTCTTGAGTTACATTTATAGATATACCTAACTGTAGCTACAAGAATATAATATAAAAGTGGAAAACAAGCGGGGCTTGATACTCTATTTGATTAGTTTGTTCATGTTTGACTGTAGATACGCTATATATTTGGACTTGAAGAAGCTTCTAAAGGTGGTTACATTAACTAAGGTACGAAAGTTTCAGTAATTTATACTTAATTGTTCTTATTTTTTTGGTCATCTTTTAGTGTTTTTAAGGCGACTTTACATTATATACACTAGGGATTAATATGTTTGAGAATATGGAGATCAGTGAGCAAAAGCAAAATAATGGGGCTTATTAGATAGCTAAAAAGAAAACTGAAGTAAACGATGATAAGCAAGTCAACAATTGAATTGTTGCATTGTGTTATCTAATACTGAACTTCAACGTATGTTTCAAATGGAAGGGTTAACAAGGAGAAGCGATGCGAGAATTCGATTACACTTTATGTCCACATTTTTATATGGGTCATGACATGTAACCTTTTGGTACACGTTAGGTTGACATGAAAAGTTTTATGTCCACATTTGCATATTACTTTTCACTATTACTTTGTTTATAATATTACCCTTTTCACTTTCGGCTTCAAATTATCCAGAGACATCTAGGCAGGTAATATATTACTGGATGGTGACTTGATTCCAAAAATATACAACTTTGGCCTTGCTAGAAAGTTTGTAGGACATTATACTATTGCAAACACAAAGAAAGTGGTTAGAACGTATAAGAATCCTTCTTAACTTTAAACTTTATTTCCAGAAAAGTAAAGTAGGGCGAGACTAATGAGAAATTCTAAAACTGATGTTAGCTTATTTTGTATTAACTTTGCTATAGTATAACTCGCAACTTTACTATCGACGTCTATTAGAACAGTTAAATATAAGGATGAACCGGCCTAATTTGTAATACTTGGTGGGTTGTTAATTGTAGAAGTTGCATCTAAAATGTCTCTGTTGTAACCGTTGTCACTTTATTTTTTTATTTTTAAACTGAATTTGGTTCTTTTTTTATCGATACTGATTGCTACTAGCATCAGCTCAGGAATCTATCAGAGTTCTTTCTTTGGAAGCTTTTGATTTCAACAAACAGAATCCCTAGAATTAATTATAGAAAACTGTTTGTGGGAAGGACGAAATGCCTACCAATGTCGTTAAGGTATTTTGATTATTTATTCCTGTATGTAACTGTTGTATGTGGAGGTGGAACTATGGTTGGGTTTAGTAATGGGTCAAAATAGGTTTTGGAATATTGAAAATTGTTCATGAGGTTTTGTTAATTTGACAAAGCTGAACAACTGGTAATTAGGTTTATGGATAAGTTCAAAGTGAAGTTTGAGAATCTGCAGTTATGGTTGTGGAATTTTGATATGCTTCATGATATTTTGTTAATTTGAGAAGGTTGATTTTAATGTTTTCATTTTGGTTAATGTACAATACAACTGGTTATTAGGTTAATTTTGATTAATTGTAGTGAGAATGTTATGGAAATATGGTAATTAGGTCAATTGGTTAATTTGAAAGTAAAGTTTGGGAGTTTGTAGTTATGGTTGTGGAATTTTGAAATTTGTTCGTGATATTTGGTTAAGCTGAATGTAGATGTCAACTCCAAATTTGATTTTGATGTTTTGAGTTTGGTCTATGAACAACTGGTAATTAGGTTGATTAAGATTTGATGGTGAAATTGCTCTGTGATGCTGTTATTTGATTAGGTTTTTGTCGGTAGTGTGAATGTGTGACTGAATCATACGTTTTGATTTAAACCTGTAGAGTAAGTAATGTATATGATATTGTTATTGTTATTGTTATAATTTCTTTGTTTTTGGATTAGTGTCGGCATTGTTTATGTTTCGTATTCGGATTGTAGCGCAAAGAAGTGCGAGTTAGTTCCAAGTGTTGTTTAACTTTTGCTATGAGTAGACTGATAGTTTTGTGAATGTATTATTGAATTTATGGTTTACTGTGTGTTCAACGTCATATATTGTGAAGAAATCATTAATATGTACTTATATAGTGAGTTTGTTGAGAACTGTGAGAAATATGGTTACATTTGAGCTAGAAATGTGATGGTTTAATTTGGACTTTAATTGATTAGATCTTGAAGTTATGATTCTAATTAATGACATGTATAGTTATCATGTTTGATAATTTAAGTTAATATTAAGTGGATCTCAGTTTTAGATAGTTGAGTACTTGAGTAAGGAAACATAGAAAGTTTTTGCGGATATGGAGACTTTTGACGTAACACGGTGTGAACATCATATTTTATATTTTTTATAGTTTTATTTTCTCAGTTCTATATAAGCTTAATAGGTTCAGTGATTAATCATAATATGCCTAGAATACTTTGCATACGATTATACGATACTGATAGGTATTCCTTTTGCTTAACAGGTTGGTCGCACGATAAATCTGGTATCAGTAGATCACATTTGAGTTTAAAAGCAATTAACGTTGTGGGGTATCAAACATAACGTTAATTATGAGAGGAAGACCAGATGGATCTCAGAAGAAGCGTTTGCTCACTACCTTTGTTCTTTTGGGTGCCGCCCTCCTTTTCCTCTATTTGTATTCCGGTTCTCATAGCGAAGCTGTTGATGCATACGTCTGTCGACTTCGTCTTGTATCGAGTCGTGTAATAGAATAGATGAAACAAGTCACACAGTTCGAGTTTAACAGGATTCAGAGGTGAACAAGCCAGTTCAAACAAAGTGGCCAGTTCAAACGTACTGGACCACTTCGTACGAACTGGAGATGCTTGTTCAAACGAACTGGATTTAGTATAAATAGTGGACTTGTTGTTTTCATTTGTAACTTGGTCATTCCGGTAGCGAAGCTCTGCCGAAGTATCTCCAGGTCTGTAATCATCATCGAATCAATACAAGAGACAGTTATAGTGATTCTCGTGTGTTTGTAGCTGAAATAACTCCGATACGTTTGTTTCCGCCTCTCGTATTGGACGAGATCTCTTCTGAACGACTCTTTTGGTCGTGCAAACGATCCTACAAGTGGTATCAGAGCTCAGGAGGAGGAGCTCTTGG
Source organism: Helianthus tuberosus (assembly GCA_030545235.1). Lineage (NCBI taxonomy): Eukaryota > Viridiplantae > Streptophyta > Magnoliopsida > Asterales > Asteraceae > Helianthus > Helianthus tuberosus. Next base: position 24,394 of record JARYGA010047943.1, read on the forward strand.
ATTTTCAGCTTTGATTTCATAAAATTTCTGCTTCTACACCTTTCTGTCACGTATTTTCAAAATTAAACTGGATTATATGGATAAAATGGTTTGTTTTTTAAGTATATTGTGCGCAACTGTGTTTTAAATAATCCGTGAAAGTTTTAAATCACAAAACAGATTAAAAATCATTCTATTTGATAAAAATTTGGCCAGTTCGTTTGTCGTTTGTTTCATATCACACGAACAGGAAGTTTGATATCAGATCTACGACGATTCAGTGGACAATATTGAACGGAAATCACATTAGTGTGATCGGATTTTGTTATATATCAATCCTTGAAGAATTCAGAACACAATTCGAATCAAATCTTGATAAAATCATGAATATTTGGCTCAGTTCGCATGGTTTAAGATCAGTTCGTTTGTATTTTTGACCTCAGTTCATACGGAGTAACCCAGTCCGTTTCAGTTGATACGAAGTTACTAGCTTACAAGTTCGTTTGAATTGAACTCAGTCCGTCTGAAAGCCTCACAGTTCGTTTGAAAAGGTCAATTCGTTTGAAAGGTTCAGTTCGTTTGAAAGGTTCAATTCGTTTGAAGAACATCAGTTCGTTTGAACCCTAACTCGTGTGAACCTTAGTTCGTTTGGTTGAATCTCAAGTCGTTTGAAGTGAATCTTGATCAGTCCGTGTGAACTCGTTCAGTTTGTTTGAGAGTTCAGTTCACACGAAGTAAACTTGAACCTCCAGTTCGCTTGAAATCCAGTTCGCATAGGTTTTGGAATTTGAACCCAGTTCGGTTAAAGTTGATCAGTTTGTTTGAATCGTTTGAAGTTTGATCTCAGTTCACTTAAAAGAGTAAAGTTCGTTTGAGACCAGTATTTTTAAAACAAATTGTGAGTGTTTCCAGTTCGTTTGAGAGATCAATCCGTTTGAAATTTATTCAACTCACACGAAGTGAGTTTATCCAGCCCGCTTGAAGTTTTTTTTATTATGGTTCACACGAAGTGAACTCATCAGTTCGTTTGAAAAAGGATAAGGTTCATCAGTTCGTTTGAACATTAGTTCGCATCAGTCATCCACTTTGCGTGTAATTGATTCATTTCACACGGAAATCATTCACTTCGGAAAAATTCTAATTCGCACAAAGTGTTACTTGTTTGCACAAAATTTGATTAGGTTGTTTGCTGATTAACAAGTTTGTTTGATTTTTTCTCCAGGTGATTCCAGGTGATTACAGATATTTCACGAGGAGAACTAGTTTGCATCAAATCAGTTCGTTTCAAACTCAGCTTGCTTGAAAAATCAGTTATTGTGAAAAAATTTGCCGAAACATGCAAGAAGAATTCTACAATGCGTTTGCTACACCGATTGCACCAGTTACAGCTGCCGAATCATTGTACAGTGAGAATGAAACGAGAACTCATCAAAAACCGCCAAAACTAATGTACATTGAAGATTTTCAAGGATGGAAAAATAGATTCGAGAACTGGGTGCAAGCTTACAAATTTGACGCATGGTGTTCGTTGGAGAAAGATTACGAAAAACCGAAAAATGAACGTGGGCTTGAAAAGGGTTTTAGTGATTTTACAGAGATTGATAAGTTGAAATATACAAGTGAGAAAATGATGATCAGTATTCTTCAACAGGCAATTAAAGAAGACAACTTTGTTTTACTTCAGCATGAGGGTACTGCTAGATCGATTTGGAATGCATTAATTCAAAAGTTCAAAGGAAGTGTAGATATGATCAAGAACAGAAAGGCTTTGCTGAAGAAATCATTTGATATGTTTGTAGCCTTCGATCATGAAACAACGAAACAGACAATTGATAGATATTGTCATCTTGTGTTGGAAATGGGAAGGCTGGATATAAAGAAAGATGACGAGGAATGGGTGGATAAACTTGCTGATGCATTACCGCAGCAGAAATGGGGAACTTATTTAATGATTGTGAAACACATGAGAAAGTCTGAGAATGTGAATCTGGCACTGTTTATTCAAAAAATTGAAGAACACGAGTTGGATATTCAGAAAACTGCTATCATGACGAATCCAAATGCCAAACAAGATGTCAGTTTGTATTACAGAGGGAACAAGTTTAAAGCTACTCCCAGCCCTAGTCCAAAGATTCAAACTGGTTTTAGTGCTGATAGTTCACCAGGAACAAAAGGTAGTAATGTGACACAGAGTGGTGGATCTTCTTCATCATTTTCAAGTTTTGATCCAAATAGCAGAACATCAAGTTCTCAACAACAAAGTTCTACAAATCTTCAATGCAATGTGACTTTGAACATTCAAAATGGTCAGAATTTGTCTCCAGAAATAGCCAAGCAACATATGGCATCACTTGTTGCTATGCTAGAATCGTATGAAGGTTTGATTGCTGGCAAGATTGAAAATCCGATGCTTACAAAAGAAGATTATGACCAAATTGATGCAGAGGAACTTGAGTTGATGGATGTGAAGTGGTGTTTAGCTAGTGCTTGTAGGAGGGCAGAAAAGTTTCAACAAATTACAGGTAGAGATGAGTTTCGAGGAATGGCTACTTCTCCTTTGGGTTTTGACAAATCAAAGGTTACTTGTTTTCGTTGCAAAGGAAAAGGTCATTTTAAACGAGAATGCAAAAACCAAGAAGTAACTGGCAATCAAGAAAAGAACAATTATTATCAGAAATCAATTTTTCATCAGATTGTTCAACAACCACAAACTGCACCTGCTCGTGCTATTGAAGATGGAAAGAAGAAAGCTTTACTTATTCATCAAGATGATGAAAAAGTTGCTGAGGGATTTAGTTGGGACAAATACATACCTGGTTCAGCTCTTGTTGCTAGAATTCAGGGTGAAGATGAGACTAATAAAAAAAGAATCCCGATTTTTCCAGATCTTGGAAGTGATGTGGATACCAATGATGAGGAAGAACATCTCAACAAAGCTAGAAAAGGCATAGATCCTACTAGTTTTAATTTGTTTTTTGCAGATAAAATGGAGATGCTGAATCAGAAAAAGATTGCCAGATTGAAGAAAGAGCTGGAAGCAGCAAGAAAATTTGCTGATGAAAAAGCAAAGACAGAAGCTGGAGAAGCTAGTAGTGATCAAGTGACTGAGAAAGTTGTAGAGAAAATCGTTGAAGTAGAGAAAGTGGTAGAGAAAATTGTTGAAATTGAGAAAATTGTTGAAGTCGAAAAAATCGTCGAAGTAGAGAAAATCGTTGAAGTGGAGAAAATAGTCGAGGTAGAAAAGATTGTTGAAGTTGAGAAAGTTGTTGAAGTTGAAAAGATAGTTGAGGTCGTTAAACCATGTTTGAAATGTGAGGAGCCTTGCAAACATTGTGAAGAGAAAGACAAGAAGATTCTTGAACTGGAAGAGATGAAAGAGAATTTGCTATCTGATGTGAAGTATGTGAAGGAGTCGTATGATGTTCTGAACAGAACAGTGGATAGACTGAAAAAGACAAATTTAGAAGTTGAAACTGCTCAGATGAGAATGAATGAAACGTTAATGACAAAGCAAAAGGTCATCAATGAGTACATCGAAGACTGTGCTAAGATGAAGAATGAGTTGGAACTTGAGAAGATTGAGGGTGAAAGGATTAAACGATTGTTGCTGAGCTATACAACATGTGATTATTTGATTGATCGTGTTTATCCTACTGTTGCAGGTCTGGAAGCGTTCATGGATAAAAAGACTGAAGATACTGATACTGGTAAGAAACCAAGTGTCAAGTATAACAGATGTCCGCCCCCGATCCATGAAAGTTATTCTCCCAGGAATCCTAACGAGGAGCGTCTAGAAAAGGCAGTCAACATCAAGTTAAAGTCTGAAATCATTGATGAATTACCAGAAAATATTGATGTTACATTCACAGCGTCTGACACTGATCATGAGTCTGAGTTATTAAAAAGAGTGGTCGATCAGGTGTTGGATACGGATGAAGAGTCAAAACCGGAGTCTAAGTCTGAAAGTTCGAGTTCGTCAGAAAAGAGTCCGAGTTCACTGGTTAAAAGGGTCTACAATAAAGAATTCTTGTTATCAAAATCTAATTTGAATGATGGACCAATCAAAGTGGCTTATACTTTGAATGACTCAGACAAATTATATTCTGATGAGGAATTCCCAATAAGAAGTGTTAAAAATGAAATGATCAAACAGGTTTTCAAATTAACAGAAATTAATGTTTCTGAAATAAAAGATTTAAATCTTCATGAAAAACCTAAAAAGTACACTTCAAGATTTCAACAAAGACTGAACAAGAAAAAGGGTTACGGTTCTGGTTATGGTTCTCAAAAGAAACCAAACCATAACAGTAATTTCAAAAAGAAAGGTCTTGGTTTTAATTCTTCAAAAAATTATAAAAATGAGAAAAATTATAAACCAAAAACAACATTTGTTGCAGGAGGAAGTTCTGAAGATGAGTAGAAGAAACCATTCTGGAAACAGTCAAACCAAGAGTTTCTTGCTGAGGTAAAGAGGAATGTGAAGAAGTTTGCTCAAAGAGTTGACAGAAGAACTTGCTTTAAGTGCCAAAAAGTTGGACATATTGCTTGGAATTGCCAACAGTCCAACAACACAAAACGGGAAGTTACTTCTAACTCAAAACTGAAAGAAAAACTTGTCTTTGAAAAGAAACAATCAACTGAGAAATCGAAAGTGTTTGAAAATTACACTTCTGAAGAAGGTGAAAGTTCAAAACGTTTTTACAAAAGAAGAGTTGATTTAAACAAACAAAAATGGGTTGTAAAATCTGAAAGAAGTTCTGACAATGAATCTGATTCCATAAAATCAGAGGAGTCATGTGTTGAGAAAAAGGTTGATAATTCCATTCCTGAGTTGAACGAGGAAAACTTTCCACCGTTGTCAAAAGATAATTTAAAATCAAAAGGTAGATTTGAGATATCAGGTCAATTCTTTGCTGATAAGAAAGAATTTGATGCTGAAAAGGTGTTTAATGGAAATGTTAAACATATTTTTGGAAAGATGGTTGACAGGAAAGTGAAGGGTGCAAAAGAATTCTACAAATCAAAATGTTGGTGGGATAGGTGTGTGCCAGAATCTCCCAAGGCTGGTCAGGCTTGGGGGGAAGTTTTTCCTAACTAAAATCCTGACTTGCCGGAGCTCCTAGGTTGGTAAGAGTGGAGCAGGAATCGGCATCATTTTTTGAAAGGTTTGGTTGGTAAATCTACCGGTGATATCTTTATATTGTTATATTTTGATTTACAAATGGGATGGTTGGTGAGTGAACCAGCAAGTGGTTGAAGAAGGTTTTCATCTTCAAGTGGTTAATCAAGGTCATTAAGTTGAACTTGATTGGACTATACTTACAAGTGGTATTTTGGAGAACAATGTGATGAATTGATCCCCTAACCTACAAATGGTAAATTCAATCAACAAAATTTATTTTCCGGAAAAACCATTTGATTAAAACAAACTTAAGTGTTTTGAAATCACAATGGAAAAATAGTTTGTTGTGAGGGGGAGTTCTGATTGTTTATGCCAAAAGGATGGCGATTTGAAGTGATTCGATATTGGTTGTCATTTTTTTTAAAACAAACTGTACAAGTAGAATATCAAAATTTGTTTTCAAATTTCCTTTAATGTGTTTGCATTTTAGGTAGAGTAAAAATTTTCAGAAAATCCAAAAACATTAGAAAATTTGAAAAAGTCAAAAACATGATAAAATCCAAAATTGAGTTTTGTTGTATAAAAGAGGAAATGATAGTACATCAGTGGACGATCACAGCATGCTAAAGAATTGGTAAGATAAAAAGTGATAAACGGTCTCACTGATGATATGCAAGTAGGTTTTTTCACATTTAGTAGATTGTGACGAGATATAAATCTAAAATTCAAACTTGCTTATATCGTGGGTAACATCTCTCGGATATATGGGTAACCCCCGAAATCTTGTTTGAAGGACCCCTCTTTCTGAGATACTAGGTCTTTATGCTTAGTGATATCTGGGGTATTATCCCGGGACTTCTGATTTTGCGGAAGCAATGGCCTAGTCCCCGGAGAATACTTTATGCTTGCTTGAAATATAGCCCGACCTCAGCATAAAAAATGATAAAACATTGCAAAATGCAAATCATGTGCTGTTGTAAAAAAAGATCCTCTAAAGGGGACCCACCTAAAGTCGAACCGTCATCTCTCTGCTGAACGGAAGTTCTGACCTGAGCTCTCACGGTCTTCGCAATTAACCCCTTACAGATATCATCTAGCGATGTAGTTAAATGCTTGACGTGTGCGCAAGTCAAGGCAGAACATCAAAAACCGTCAGGTTTGCTACAACAACCTGAACTTCCTACTTGGAAGTGGGAAATGGTAACTATGGATTTTATCACCAAGTTACCCAAAACCAGGAAAGGAAATGACACCATCTGGGTGATAGTTGACCGACTGACTAATTCAGCACATTTCCTACCCATTAAGGAGACCTACAGCTCCGATATGTTAGCCCAACTGTACGTTGATAAGATTGTGACCCTACATGGCATACCTGTAGCTATTATCTCTGACCGGGATACTAGATACACATCACATTTTTGGAAAAGCTTCCAACAATCTTTGGGCACGCGTTTAAACTTTAGTACGGCTTACCATCCACAGACAGACGGTCAGAGTGAGCGTACTATTCAAACGTTGGAAGACATGCTTCGTGCATGTGCGATCGATTTGGGAGGTAGCTGGGATAAGAACCTGCCATTGATCGAATTCTCCTACAACAATAGCTACCATACCAGCATAAAGGCTGCGCCTTTTGAGGCATTATACGGTAGAAAGTGTAGATCGCCTGTTTGTTGGGCCGAAGTTGGAGACGTCCAGTTATCTGGACCAGAAATAGTGTTTGAGACGACTGACAAGATTGTCCAGATTCGTAACAATCTCCAAGCTGCCCGGGATAGGCAGAAGAGTTACGCTGATCCAAGTCGTAAGGATTATCACTTCGAAGTAGGTGAAAAAGTCCTACTCAAAGTGTCACCCTGGAAGGGAGTGATGCGATTTGGTAAGAAAGGTAAGCTAAGCCCGAGATACATAGGACCTTTCGAGGTTATCGAACGTGTCGGGTCAGTTGCCTACAAGTTAAACTTACCTGAAGAGCTCAGTAGTATACACAATGTGTTCCACATCTGCAATCTGAAGAAGTGTTTCGCTAGCGAATCAGTGGTTATACCCTATACAGATGTGCATATTGATGAGAGCTTGAAATTTGTGGAAAAACCTGTGTCGATTGAAGATCGACAGGTAAGGAAGCTTCGAAGGAAGCATATACCTTTTGTAAAGATCAAATGGGATGCCCGTAGAGGTCCCGAATACACGTGGGAGGTTGAATCCACGATGAAGGAAAAGTACCCTTACTTATTTCAGTAAATCTCGGGTCGAGATTTCTTTTAAGGGGGTGAGGATGTAACACCTCGAAAATTCACGTCCTATAAGGTGTTGACACGTGTCATGAGTGGAACGTGTGTAGGAATATTCTTGAAGGACTAAAGTTGGCAAACCTGGAAAGTATGTGAAAATACGGGTTTTGAATGTCAAACAGTGAATAACTATATTGTACAATAACCCTACCTGATGTTTATAACCTTAAACGAATGGGTCATGGATCATACGAAGCGTATTGTGAAAGAAAGTGAGAGATTACAAACTACAAGGGTTAAATGGGTCAACATGTTTAAATTACACCTCTGAGTGACCTTTTGACAAACCCGAAGCTTTGTAACGATTAATTATGCTCACTAGAATGCACCATAAAAATTTCACCAAGTTTCGTGATCGTATGAGAAAGTTGTGATAAAATTCGTGTGTGAGGGTTAGAATCGTTAACATTAAAAATCAGGGTTTTTCGGGTGATCACAAAGTTACCCGAGGACTTGACAAAGATGGTATAAGCCTTAAAGCCCCACATGTCAATCCTAAAGCCCTAAAATGCAAGAAAAACATTGAAAACGATCTTTCGGGGGATCAGGGGCTGAAATGCAAATAACAAAACTTGTTGAGCTGGTCAATTACTCACTCGCGTAGCGCGAGCTTGAGGTCCCTGGCAGTCGCGCTACGCGACTGCCTTGTCTGGGCAGAATGCATGCACAGATGTCCTGCATGTTTCTAACCGACTTATGTTGGTCTTATCCGGACTTGGGAGTGCCCCCTACATGTTTTTAGGCCTATAGGACACTTGTGGTTGATCTAATAACAACCTAGACTTATGTGTTGATCATCCAAGAGTGTTTGAACACATTTAAAGACCCACACTTCTTGCAACTTTGATCATTCATGCACACTTCACTCCTGGTCATATTGAAGAACTTCCAAGCTGATACAAGACTTCTTAAACATCCATAAATCACGTGTAAGTATGTCTAACTCTTCGCAATTCAGTTTTGCTTCGTTTATAGCCTAGAAATCAAACCGTCGTAACTACGGTTTGACTTAACGATAAATCACAATCGGTCCAGAGATTTGTCGAAACGAAAGTTGTTACGAGTTGGTAATTATATGAGTATTAAACTCCTAAAAAGGCTCTTACAGATTCTAATCTTAACTATGTCGTTTGATGAGTCAACCATGTTCCGAAAAAGTCAACAGAATCGTTTGATGCAAATTTAACGATACATAAGGCGTATAATCTGTTTTAACCTTCATATAAACTGAAAACAAGTATAATAACTTGTCTACGCTTGTTTGGTTCGACAACTTTCTGTTTAAGACCGATTCAGAACCGAAAGACACAAAAGTTTGACTTTTGTGTTGACCTCAGTTCTGACCCGGTTTAGATAGGTTTAGACATGCCTTAAAGTTCCGTTTGGACCTAGTTACATGTGTGTATAAGCCTCTGCGTTTATACCACTCGAATCCCTAATCGTCCGATGTTTCCGTTAAATGCCTAATTATGACCATAATGCCCTTATGATCGTAGAACGAGAATTTTGGAAATATAAAAGTACCAAAATCTTTATTACTGATTATTAAGCATGTCTGTAAATTTTCATGTCAATCGGATGTCTAGATTAGGAGATATGCTTAATGACGTAATTATTGGCACTTTTATTAATTAAACGAAGCCATTAGCGTAAAACCTATCTAAGTCCAATTTTTGGCACCAAATCTTTTTTGGCACCAATTTTTGGCACTTTTATTAATTAAACGAAGCCATTAGCGTAAAACCTATCTAAGTCCAATTTTTGGCACCAAATCTTTTACCTACTGAAGTTAAATAATATTTTGGGATTTTTGAAGATTTTTAATTATTTTTAAACTAATCATAAGCTAGGATTAGCGCCTTAATTCGGTTAATACCGAAAATGCCCTTTTCGGCCATAAAATGAGTTTTACACGTCCAAATGGCGCCAATCAAATTGCTACTGATTTTAAATAATAATTGTAGTATTTTGAGCCTGTTAAACTGATCCGGAAACTCAGAATACTATTTTAACCCGTACGTCGCTTAAAACGACTTTATACGCGTATTTAACGCATAGTTTGGGTTTAAAACTATTTTAGTATATAAGACTTATAACCAAATGTTATAACCTGTTAAAATAAACTATTTTACTGAATTGATCAGACCCGGATCACAGAAGATAACTAAATTCCTTTTAAAATCTTTAAAATGACCAAAATACCCCTACGGGGCTTAATAAGCGATTAAACTCGTTTTGGGCATAACGGAAGGTATCCTACGGGTATCACAACACATTTAGGGCATGTTAACTTAGGAAACCTGTTTAGGACTCTTACGGATACCCGTTACGCTTCATACGCGTTCGGTTCGGTTTATGTAACTAGTTTACATAAATTAGCCGAAACGGGTCAAACCTTATCGGTTTTGTCTCAAAATCCAGAATGTGTATCATATACCCATATTAAGCAAGTCTTCAAACTTGTCGGGTCTAAATCATATTCTATCCGGTCTTCGCTTAATCGTGCGTACGAACCGTATCTTTAAAACTAACCGGTCTAAGCGTAAGCTTAACTAAAGACCCGTTAGGATTCTAATAGGTTATTATAAACCTTCGTTCCAGATTAGGAGAACCAGTAAAAGATACTTGCACTTGCTGAATTTGAACTATACTTACTCAGGTAAATACTTTTAACTTATTTCCCTATACGGGCTTGGGGTACGGTATATAGAATACCGCTTGGTCCAGCATTGAATCTTTAATCGAATAGAGGTTAAATCATTGATATGCTCTGTTTTGAAATGTTTTGTTTGCTTAAAGCCTTTGGGGGGTTAATGACCATGTCCCGGATATCCCTGGCATCATTTTACGAAATGGCCACTACCTTAGCACTCAGGTGTAGGCGTACACCTGTCAGTGTCTCATTATATAAAGTGGTGTGTCCATTGATCTTTAACCCGGTCTACGGATCGGGCTACTGAACGCATAAGAAACATGTAATTCGTTTACAAGTTTATATATTTACATAATTATCCCAAGTTATAAAATATTATTTGTGCCTTGTGCCTTAAATGCATTTTCTTAAACTCTTTTTAAAATGAGTCGGTTGATTGTATTTACCAGTGTAAACTGACGTATTTTTCTTAAAAAGGTTAAGTGCAGGTACTACGCGAAATAGGCTGGCTTGTCTCCTAGCATCCACATTAAGTCTCGCCAGCTTGGATGTCATAAACTGTTGAACTTTTGTTTCCTTTTATTTGGATCTACCTGTGGATTTATATTCGACTATTTGTGATACTTAATATTACAATATCGTTTGGTTGAATTAAATCTTTACTTTGCTTCCGCTGTGCATTTAAATATTGTGTTGTTTGACTATTATGTTGCCAACCACGTCACGATACTCCCCTACCGGGCCCACCGGTGACACGTGGAAACTCGGGGTGTGACAGGTTGGTATCAGAGCCAACACTGAGTGAATTAAACACTAGCCTTTTGTGTTTAATCTCAGTTACACAATTGCACATTCCTAAATCTTCGAGTCTAGACAAAGAACTTAGGAATAATCCAAAATTTTTATTTAAATTTTGTCCTTTATATTTTTCTTTGTCATTACCTTGGTTATATTAACAGGTTAAGCAATGCCGCCGAGATTTAGACGAGGAGGAGATCGAGGAAAGGCGCCGATCAGCGCCCCTAACGACCATGAGGCGGGGCCTTCTCATCGAAGAACTTCTTCTTCTTCTACAAGGAATGTAGAAACGAGGGAATTATGGAGGACATATGAAGAGTCTGCCAGACGATCTTTTTCGCATGCCTCAATACCTCCATATCATGACTCTTATGGGCCTCAGTCCGAGAATGAACCCCACAACTCGCAACATTCCTTAGGGGAACCTACTCCTGTCTTTCGGGGTCAGTTTAACCCAGCAGAGTACCTACCAGAACAAGTGGGCTTTAACCCACTAGGACCGGAGGATCACTTTTCTGGTGATCAAGATATGGACGAAGACACAGATCCCGTCGAGGCTTCAACCGGATCCTTAAACCATCCTTTTGTGATTTCAGATGGTTCGTCTTTTCACGGAACACCATACCAAGGTCCGGATAGTCACATGGCACGGTTCGAACGGTGTGAGTGGTATTATACCCCATCTGACCATACACCGTCTCACCATACACCATCTCACCATACACCATCTCACCATACACCGTCTCACCATACCCCGCAGCAGCAACAAGATCCCTCTGGGGATCCACGTTTTGTGGCAGAAACGCTACCGCCTCCACCGCCGCCAGTTCATCTAGAGCCTCCAGAACCACCAAGACGTAGGAGGACTGGCGCACGGATATCAGCACGAGGAGTTGATTTTCGTCTCAACACTCCTCAATATTCTAGCGGCAGCCACTACCCGCCTATATATGAAGGCCCACATATGGGAGGACCTTCAGTTCCAGTTTCGGAGGTGAATTCGGCACCTATTGCACCGCCATCACCGGGTTTTGGCCACCAAATCCCTGCTTTTACTGCTCCGGCAGCTTACAACCCTTACGGACCGCCATCATACCATAACTATAACTATGCCGAGGCCGACCCATACCTAGTGGCAGCAAACTACTATGCCCAAAACCCTGAGGGTCCATATGGAACCCCTTGGGGAATGGGACATCCAGCTCAAGGGTACCAAGTACCGGCTCAGCCGCCACCACAGTACCAGCCACCACGGTTTTCTCCACCAGAGCAGGAGAATCTCCGTCAAAGACTGGATAAGGTTGAGAAAGACCTCCAGAAGGAGCGTAGGAAAAATGAGGGATTCATGAGTGGTTTGGCAAACCTGCTGAAGGGAAAGAAGAAACGGGATCGTTAAATCCCAATATATATTGATGTATTCCTTGTTTAAATCAAGTCCCTACATGGACATTTATTTATGTGTGTATGTGGTCCCTGCGTGGACATCTACCTTTGTACTTAGTCCCTACGTGGACTTGTCTCTAGTAGTCCCTGCGTGGACACTTACTTTTGTAGACCGTCCCTGTGAGGACATGTATTATATGTATAGCTCCTACGTGGGCATCTGTTTCAGTGAAAAGTCCCGTTTAGGGCAAAAATGTATTAACTTTTAGTTTTAATGGAATGTAAATTATTAAATTTCATCTTTGCTATGTTATGCAAAATTAACTTATATATGAAATAAATAAATAAAAAATCATTCCTTTTAAAAATCTATCTGCCTATGTTATTTTATTAAGGAATCTTAAAAGTATAACCTAGCCTGCATGTCATTTTAAGACCTGGCCCAGATGGTAAAACTCTTTAAAAAGATTCAAATCCCTGTTAACATCTGAAAACATGTTAACACTCCTAGCAGACATGATTCGCTATACACACGTGTTATTATTATATATGAATCTCTTCAACGATTCTAAACCCAGATAAATGATCTCTGAATCATGGGTTAAATCATTAATAAATATGATCAGTTCTTTTACCATCCATTGGTAATGGAATGCCTACGGGCCCTTCTCGTTTTCATATGAGACAAAAGACAGTATTAGTCTGTGACCCTGTCTGATAAAGGTAATGAACTTTGTTCAAACCTTCATGCTTTGATTCTCTGAAATCATAGCTTATAATCTAAATTGTCCTTGTGACTAGGCCTTATGTGCTAATAAAACTGTTATTATTTTTAGGATAAATTATATTAGAAATCCTAAATAAATGTGAGTAATAAATTAACCATATATGGTCTATGTTTACCACGGTTAATAAAATTGCCATAAAAGACAATTCTATAATAAACTCACCAATAAATTATTGTCGATATGTTACAGTTTAAGCTATATGGCAGACTCAAACGAGGTCAACAGTCACCCAGGGATAGTGAATGATAATGCCCATGTAAACGTAGCAGGTGCAGAGTTACAAGCTATGATAGATAATGCGGTTAATAGAGCTATGGATAGACAGCACCATGGATCAAGTGGTACCCATACGAGGACCCATTCTGCATCACACACTAGAACACCCTCCAGGACCCACACTGCCCACAACAGTAATTCTCACCACTCCTCGAATCAAAGGAGTAATCCATCCCAAAGAGTTCTACAGAACCAAGAACCTCGTAATAGGGGTTGCACCTATAAATACTTTGTGTCGTGCAAACCCAGAGACTTCAATGGAGAAAAAGGAGCTGTTGATTGCATGACGTGGATGGATGAAATGGATACTGTGGTGGATATTAGTGGTTGCCATAATAGGGACATTGTGAAGTTTGTCTCGCAGTCTTTCAAAGGAGAAGCCTTAGCCTGGTGGAGATCTTTGCTCCAAGCCACAGGGAAAGTCCCGTTATACAACATGACCTGGGAACATTTCATGGCACTAATCAAAGAAAATTTCTGCCCTCAACACGAGGTTGAGAGAATTGAATCTGACTTCTTGGCGTTGGTCATGAGGAACCTTGACTGTCAGGCCTACCTTACCAGTTTCAACACTTTGTCAAGGTTGGTTCCATATTTAGTAACTCCGGAGCCTAAACGTATAGCTCGATTCATTGGGGGTTTGGAACCGGAGATCAAGGCGAATGTGAAGGCCTCCAGACCAACTACTTTTCGGTCAGTAACGGACATTTCATTGTCCCTTACCTTGGATGCCGTCAGGCAGAGGTCACAGAGGAAAACTGATACCGAGAAAAGAAAGCGTGAGGATGACAACTCACGGCGTTCAGATAAGAAGCAGAAGGGAAACAATGACTCTAAGAAGGGGTCAGGTTTTAGGAGGGATGGTCAGCAGTCGGGTGAAAAACCCAGATGTAAAATTTGCAGGAAGCACCATTTTGGAAAGTGCAGACTTAATCCCAATACCAGCCAAGGCCTTGTGGGATTTGCAAGTCTACGGAACATAAGACCCTAGAGTGCAAGAAGATAAAGGACGCAACGTGTTATAGTTGCAATGAAAAGGGGCATATCAAATCCAACTGCCCAAAATTTACAAGGAAGAATGAAGAGGGGAAGAAGACCAATGCGAGGGTCTTCAGAATGGATGCTAAGGAAGCCGTCAAGGACGACAACGTGATAACAGGTACCTTTCTCGTAAATGATATTTATGCGAGAGTATTATTTGATTCGGGCGCTGATAAGTCGTTCGTAGATAATAAGTTTTGTGAAGTGTTGAACTTACCTGTTAGAACTTTAAGTGTGAAGTATGAGGTAGAACTAGCAGATGGCACTTTAGAAACCGCCTCAACCATTTTAGATGGATGTTACATATCCATTAGGAATCACTCTTTTCCTTTGTCCTTACTTCCCTTTAAGTTAGCCGGCTTTGACATAGTATTGGGTATGGATTGGTTATCGCACAACCAGGCCCAGATTGTTTGCAATAAGAAGCAGGTGTTGATCAAGACTCCGTCTGGTGAATCACTTACTATCCAGGGAGATACCCAGTATGGGCTATCCGAGAAAATGTCTATACTCAAGGACTCTAAGTGTTTAAAGAAAGGTTGTGTCATCTACATGGCACAGGTGATTATAGATGAGCCGAAGCCCAAGATTGGGGATATACCTGTCGTTTCTGAATACCCTGATGTTTTTCCTGAAGAACTTCCTGGTTTGCCACCAGAAAGACAAGTAGAATTCAGAATTGACATTATTCCTGGATCAGCACCGGTGGCAAGGGCACCTTATAGGTTAGCACCAACAGAGATGAAAGAATTGAGAACGCAGCTAGATGATTTGCTAGCTAAAGGTTTCATCAAACCTAGTTTGTCTCCTTGGGGAGCACCAGTTTTATTTGTCAAGAAGAAGGATGGATCGATGCGACTGTGCATCGACTACCGTGAGCTTAATAAGGTTACTATCAAGAATAGGTATCCTTTGCCTAGAATCGACGATCTGTTCGATCAACTCCAAGGAGCAAGTTTCTTCTCGAAGATTGACTTGAGGTCAGGCTACCATCAATTAAAGGTTAGAGATGAAGATGTGCACAAAACAGCATTTAGGACTCGTTATGGTCATTACGAGTTCCTAGTGATGCCTTTTGGGCTCACTAATGCACCGGCCGCGTTCATGGATCTCATGAATCGCGTTTGCAAGCCGCACTTAGATAAATTTGTCATCGTTTTCATCGATGATATACTCATCTACTCAGAGAACCAAGCTGACCACGAGAAGCATCTTCACTGCATTTTGGAACTACTTCATAAAGAAAAGCTCTATGCCAAGTTCTCGAAGTGTGAATTCTGGCTTCGAGTAGTCCAATTTCTTGGGCATGTTGTTAGTGAGCATGGTATCCAAGTAGATCCCGCTAAGGTGGAAGCTGTCATGAATTGGCACGAGCCAAAGACGCCTACAGAAATACGTAGCTTCCTAGGTTTGGCAGGATACTATAGGCGATTCATAGAAAACTTTTCAAGGATTGCTGCACCTCTGACTTCGCTGACACGTAAGAAGATTAAGTTTGACTGGGGTCCTAAGCAGCAGGAATCCTTCGATATTCTGAAACAAAAGTTGAGCAATGCTCCAGTACTGACATTGCCTGATGGAATAGAGGAGTTTGTAGTTTATTGTGATGCATCACACACCGGGATGGGATGTGTGCTTATGCAGAAAGGCAAGGTCATTGCCTATGCTTCACGTCAGTTAAAGGTGCACGAAAAGAATTACACCACCCACGACTTGGAGTTGGGTGCCGTTGTATTCGCACTAAAACTGTGGAGGCACTACTTATATGGAATCAAATGTGTGATCTATTCTGATCACAAGAGCCTTCAACATCTGTTCAACCAGAAGGACTTGAACATGAGGCAACGCCGTTGGATGGAAACTCTGAATGATTACGATTGTGAAATAAGATACCATCCCGGCAAGGCGAATGTAGTCGCCGATGCCTTAAGTCGGAAAGAGAAGGTGAAACCCATCAGAATCAATGCCAAGCGCATGGAAATAAAGAACAATTTGATAGAAAGGTTGTTAGCTGCACAGAAGGAAGCTGTGTTGGAAGCTAACTATCCTAACGAAAAGCTAGGAGTAACTGAAGAGCAGTTATCTCTTAGTAAGGATGGAATTCTTAGATTGAATGGAAGGATATGGGTTCCAATTTATGGAGGACTCCGAGATGTTATCCTCCAGGAAGCCCACAGCTCTAAATACTCTGTTCATCCTGGAGCTGATAAAATGTATCAGGATCTAAGGGCAAACTATTGGTGGATAGGCTTGAAGAAGTCTGTAGCTACCTATGTAGTTAAATGCTTGACGTGTGCGCAAGTCAAGGCAGAACATCAAAAACCGTCAGGTTTGCTACAACAACCTGAACTTCCTACTTGGAAGTGGGAAATGGTAACTATGGATTTTATCACCAAGTTACCCAAAACCAGGAAAGGAAATGACACCATCTGGGTGATAGTTGACCGACTGACTAATTCAGCACATTTCCTACCCATTAAGGAGACCTACAGCTCCGATATGTTAGCCCAACTGTACGTTGATAAGATTGTGACCCTACATGGCATACCTGTAGCTATTATCTCTGACCGGGATACTAGATACACATCACATTTTTGGAAAAGCTTCCAACAATCTTTGGGCACGCGTTTAAACTTTAGTACGGCTTACCATCCACAGACAGACGGTCAGAGTGAGCGTACTATTCAAACGTTGGAAGACATGCTTCGTGCATGTGCGATCGATTTGGGAGGTAGCTGGGATAAGAACCTGCCATTGATCGAATTCTCCTACAACAATAGCTACCATACCAGCATAAAGGCTGCGCCTTTTGAGGCATTATACGGTAGAAAGTGTAGATCGCCTGTTTGTTGGGCCGAAGTTGGAGACGTCCAGTTATCTGGACCAGAAATAGTGTTTGAGACGACTGACAAGATTGTCCAGATTCGTAACAATCTCCAAGCTGCCCGGGATAGGCAGAAGAGTTACGCTGATCCAAGTCGTAAGGATTATCACTTCGAAGTAGGTGAAAAAGTCCTACTCAAAGTGTCACCCTGGAAGGGAGTGATGCGATTTGGTAAGAAAGGTAAGCTAAGCCCGAGATACATAGGACCTTTCGAGGTTATCGAACGTGTCGGGTCAGTTGCCTACAAGTTAAACTTACCTAAAGAGCTCAGTAGTATACACAATGTGTTCCACATCTGCAATCTGAAGAAGTGTTTCGCTAGCGAATCAGTGGTTATACCCTATACAGATGTGCATATTGATGAGAGCTTGAAATTTGTGGAAAAACCTGTGTCGATTGAAGATCGACAGGTAAGGAAGCTTCGAAGGAAGCATATACCTTTTGTAAAGATCAAATGGGATGCCCGTAGAGGTCCCGAATACACGTGGGAGGTTGAATCCACGATGAAGGAAAAGTACCCTTACTTATTTCAGTAAATCTCGGGTCGAGATTTCTTTTAAGGGGGTGAGGATGTAACACCTCGAAAATTCACGTCCTATAAGGTGTTGACACGTGTCATGAGTGGAACGTGTGTAGGAATATTCTTGAAGGACTAAAGTTGGCAAACCTGGAAAGTATGTGAAAATACGGGTTTTGAATGTCAAACAGTGAATAACTATATTGTACAATAACCCTACCTGATGTTTATAACCTTAAACGAATGGGTCATGGATCATACGAAGCGTATTGTGAAAGAAAGTGAGAGATTACAAACTACAAGGGTTAAATGGGTCAACATGTTTAAATTACACCTCTGAGTGACCTTTTGACAAACCCGAAGCTTTGTAACGATTAATTATGCTCACTAGAATGCACCATAAAAATTTCACCAAGTTTCGTGATCGTATGAGAAAGTTGTGATAAAATTCGTGTGTGAGGGTTAGAATCGTTAACATTAAAAATCAGGGTTTTTCGGGTGATCACAAAGTTACCCGAGGACTTGACAAAGATGGTATAAGCCTTAAAGCCCCACATGTCAATCCTAAAGCCCTAAAATGCAAGAAAAACATTGAAAACGATCTTTCGGGGGATCAGGGGCTGAAATGCAAATAACAAAACTTGTTGAGCTGGTCAATTACTCACTCGCGTAGCGCGAGCTTGAGGTCCCTGGCAGTCGCGCTACGCGACTGCCTTGTCTGGGCAGAATGCATGCACAGATGTCCTGCATGTTTCTAACCGACTTATGTTGGTCTTATCCGGACTTGGGAGTGCCCCCTACATGTTTTTAGGCCTATAGGACACTTGTGGTTGATCTAATAACAACCTAGACTTATGTGTTGATCATCCAAGAGTGTTTGAACACATTTAAAGACCCACACTTCTTGCAACTTTGATCATTCATGCACACTTCACTCCTGGTCATATTGAAGAACTTCCAAGCTGATACAAGACTTCTTAAACATCCATAAATCACGTGTAAGTATGTCTAACTCTTCGCAATTCAGTTTTGCTTCGTTTATAGCCTAGAAATCAAACCGTCGTAACTACGGTTTGACTTAACGATAAATCACAATCGGTCCAGAGATTTGTCGAAACGAAAGTTGTTACGAGTTGGTAATTATATGAGTATTAAACTCCTAAAAAGGCTCTTACAGATTCTAATCTTAACTATGTCGTTTGATGAGTCAACCATGTTCCGAAAAAGTCAACAGAATCGTTTGATGCAAATTTAACGATACATAAGGCGTATAATCTGTTTTAACCTTCATATAAACTGAAAACAAGTATAATAACTTGTCTACGCTTGTTTGGTTCGACAACTTTCTGTTTAAGACCGATTCGGAACCGAAAGACACAAAAGTTTGACTTTTGTGTTGACCTCAGTTCTGACCCGGTTTAGATAGGTTTAGACATGCCTTAAAGTTCCGTTTGGACCTAGTTACATGTGTGTATAAGCCTCTGCGTTTATACCACTCGAATCCCTAATCGTCCGATGTTTCCGTTAAATGCCTAATTATGACCATAATGCCCTTATGATCGTAGAACGAGAATTTTGGAAATATAAAAGTACCAAAATCTTTATTACTGATTATTAAGCATGTCTGTAAATTTTCATGTCAATCGGATGTCTAGATTAGGAGATATGCTTAATGACGTAATTATTGGCACTTTTATTAATTAAACAAAGCCATTAGCGTAAAACCTATCTAAGTCCAATTTTTGGCACCAAATCTTTTTTGGCACCAATTTTTGGCACTTTTATTAATTAAACGAAGCCATTAGCGTAAAACCTATCTAAGTCCAATTTTTGGCACCAAATCTTTTACCTACTGAAGTTAAATAATATTTTGGGATTTTTGAAGATTTTTAATTATTTTTAAACTGATCATAAGCTAGGATTAGCGCCTTAATTCGGTTAATACCGAAAATGCCCTTTTCGGCCATAAAATGAGTTTTACACGTCCAAATGGCGCCAATCAAATTGCTACTGATTTTAAATAATAATTGTAGTATTTTGAGCCTGTTAAACTGATCCGGAAACTCAGAATACTATTTTAACCCGTACGTCGCTTAAAACGACTTTATACGCGTATTTAACGCATAGTTTGGGTTTAAAACTATTTTAGTATATAAGACTTATAACCAAATGTTATAACCTGTTAAAATAAACTATTTTACTGAATTGATCAGACCCGGATCACAGAAGATAACTAAATTCCTTTTAAAATCTTTAAAATGACCAAAATACCCCTACGGGGCTTAATAAGCGATTAAACTCGTTTTGGGCATAACGGAAGGTATCCTACGGGTATCACAACACATTTAGGGCATGTTAACTTAGGAAACCTGTTTAGGACTCTTACGGATACCCGTTACGCTTCATGCGCGTTCGGTTCGGTTTATGTAACTAGTTTACATAAATTAGCCGAAACGGGTCAAACCTTATCGGTTTTGTCTCAAAATCCAGAATGTGTATCATATACCCATATTAAGCAAGTCTTCAAACTTGTCGGGTATAAATCACATTCTATCCGGTCTTCGCTTAATCGTGCGTACGAACCGTATCTTTAAAACTAACCGGTCTAAGCGTAAGCTTAACTAAAGACCCGTTAGGATTCTAATAGGTTATTATAAACCTTCGTTCCAGATTAGGAGAACCAGTAAAAGATACTTGCACTTGCTGAATTTGAACTATACTTACTCAGGTAAATACTTTTAACTTATTTCCCTATACGGGCTTGGGGTACGGTATATAGAATACCGCTTGGTCCAGCATTGAATCTTTAATCGAATAGAGGTTAAATCATTGATATGCTCTGTTTTGAAATGTTTTGTTTGCTTAAAGCCTTTGGGGGGTTAATGACCATGTCCCGGATATCCCTGGCATCATTTTACGAAATGGCCACGACCTTAGCACTCAGGTGTAGGCGTACACCTGTCAGTGTCTCATTATATAAAGTGGTGTGTCCATTGATCTTTAACCCGGTCTACGGATCGGGCTACTGAACGCATAAGAAACATGTAATTCGTTTACAAGTTTATATATTTACATAATTATCCCAAGTTATAAAATATTATTTGTGCCTTGTGCCTTAAATGCATTTTCTTAAACTCTTTTTAAAATGAGTCGGTTGATTGTATTTACCAGTGTAAACTGACATATTTTTCTTAAAAAGGTTAAGTGCAGGTACTACGCGAAATAGGCTGGCTTGTCTCCTAGCATCCACATTAAGTCTCGCCAGCTTGGATGTCATAAACTGTTGAACTTTTGTTTCCTTTTATTTGGATCTACCTGTGGATTTATATTCGACTATTTGTGATACTTAATATTACAATATCGTTTGGTTGAATTAAATCTATGTTTTGCTTCCGCTGTGCATTTAAATATTGTGTTGTTTGACTATTATGTTGCCAACCACGTCACAATACTCCCCTACCGGGCCCACCGGTGACACGTGGAAATTCGGGGTGTGACATATATCTAACATGAATCACCCATTGTCAAATAAATTGGTCAAGATTGATAGAGGGCTGATGTATAAAAAATTATTTTGGTTTTAGAAGGCAATACCAGCCGCCAATGGGAATGAAAGGTAACCAATGTTACACTCTGGTATGCATCATCTGAATGTTGATGACGCTGATCATACTTCAAGAGCTGTAGAATATTGTCAAAGTTCTCAAGCCACCATGTCACTTCAGGTACATTATTCATTTTTTTTAACTGTTTAAAACATTTTTTCCCTTTTTTTACATTATAAATTATATAAGTTTTCTATTCTAGAGTCCGTATGTGGAAGCTCCCCAATCCCCAATTTCCTAGTGTACCCGGTTCTTTAGTAACCTAATAGAAGTAAGCCTGTGTTGTACGAAAGTTCTTAGAACCTGATTCATTCTTTTGTAATGTGATACCATTCTCCAGTGCATTTTCTTCTTCTTCTTTGGATTTCAAGTTATTCAATATGTCTTTCACAATACTGATAATTGGGGTTGCTCCAATTTCTAAGCCGACTAGCAAAACCACATTGTACTTTTTGTAGTCTTGTGCTGGCGTACCATATGGACCATCTATAGAAACTTCTATGATACACATCTAAGTTTAAAAAAAATTACTCTCAGGTGAGGAGACTTGGGTACATACAGGGTTTTTTTTGTCTATTCTTTGTAACTTTTCTTAAAATTATAGATGTGTTAGTTATGATTAAAAGACGAATATATGGAATGATATGAGAGGTTATATGCATTTAATATAGACTATGGACAACTTTTAGGATAAAATTACAATAGGTCTCAAGAACAAGAAGATTTGTGGGCAGATTAGGTTGGGTGGGTTAGAACATATTGCCAACGTTTAGTACCTGTACAAGTTGACCTACAACACTATTTGACCATTTTTTGGAATGATTTTTATACCTGCTCTAATTGTTGTTTAGTGTTTGGAATGATTTTTATCTATTTACATATTTGATGAAATATATGTGTCAATCTCAGACATAGATAAAGTTGCGAATGGTACCACATAGCATGCAGCAGGTGCTAAAGAGGCGAACATATGACATAACAAATGTTCGTGAAGGGATTGCTCTAGACAATTATTTATTTAGAGTTATGATGCTTCAAAACCGGCGGGGAGGTTCAAAAACATCCCCTTTGCAGGTTCGTTAATTTCTTGAATTTTTTCTATACGACGACTTGATTATTTAATGTTGAAATGATTGTATAGATATCAAGTAGGCGACTGGGTGAAATTCAAAAGTATAGTTGCCTTAGCATGGAGCATAGAGCATGGAGAAGCTTATGTTGTCCCGTAGATCTATCTACTTCTTAATATGGGTGGCAAGGTGGGCAAGTTGGGTGGGTTTGGGTAATGGGTGAAGATGGGTTTGAGTTAGGATGAGTTTGGGTCAGAATGGGTATCTTAAAAAAAGGTTAGGACGGGTAAGGTCAAGATGAATTTGGGTTAGGATGAGATGATAAAAAAATAAGAAAAAATTAATTTAATAATAAAAATGGAAAAAAATAAAAAAATAAAATTAAAACTAAAAACACCAAAAAATATAAAATATAAAATACACGTTAATCATCATGCAATTTTCAATTATATATATATATATATATATTTAGAAAGATAGATTCACAACCCGTGAGTATCCAAGGCATGGTATTTTTGGAATACTGGAAAAGTGATGAGTAGAAAGTTTTGGGGTTCAAACAAGTGTACAGATGGTTTTATGGAGTGGTCGGAAAATATTTTCAAGACTATTGGGTTATGTTCTGATTGTCTAAAGACTTTTGACTACAAGGGGTATTATGGGAATATTAGAAAATCTGTTAATGGATGGCATCTGCAGAAGCTTAAGGGAGATGGTTATAGAAGTTTTTCTGTGATAGAAGGAGTTAATAAGAGAATGAAGAGTTCTCTGTTGTCTATAAAATAGTGGAATTAAGGTAGGAAAATTGGTCAAAGAAATGGTCAAAAATGGAGTTGCAAATGTCTACTAAAGATACCATTTTTCAGGTGTTTGCTCCTGTATATTTGTGTATTGGATAATGAAAGAAGTGAGGGACTGGGCATGGGGTACAGGTATAATAATGCACGGAAACTGTAATATTTGTGCTTATTTGGGGCTAATCGGTTCTTACATGCTAAATATATGGGTGATCTGGGCTGAAGTTAATATAGACAAGGTTTTGAGAAACAAATATGTTTGGGCTGGTGTTGTGTTATGGGCTTGGAAAGGGATAGAGGAGTGTGAAGAATATTATAGATTTGGGCTGGGAACTTATTTCTTTGGGTGAAAATAATGTGGAGGGCCGAGACAAGATCGTTTGTAGCATAGAGTGTTAGTCTCTGCAAGTCGAGTATTCTTGGACTTAGGTTATTTATAAATGCAGTTTGGTATAGTTTTTGTTAGATATAGTGGCATTTGTTAGATATAGTGGCTATAATCTCAACAACAGAGAAAAAGAAAAACCAAACAAAGATTAGTTAAAGGCTCTTAGGCTGCGCGACTAGGCCCTCGGGCAAGGCGAGTGACCTGGAACTAGCCTAAACTATCTCAAAAGAAGCCTAAAGCATGTCTAAAACCCCAAAAATGGAATGCTTATGCTATTGAGTCCTCACGTTTTAAACACCTTGTGCCTTTGACAGCTATGATCTGAACCTGAGTTATTATTTTTTAAAAACTTCACTAAGATGTCATTATATGATGCAACATCTATGACTTTCAAGTCTGACTTTGACTTTATTTAGTCAAACAAAGATACTTTTAGGCCTTCGTTTTTCAAAAGTCAACAGCCCTTTAGTTTAAATTTTGATTACGTTTTCTGTGGTGAATGTAAGTGGCAATGAATCTATGACGATAGAAAGGTTTAAGTATACTGTATCTAATATATATGCCTTGGCATCTGGTAGGTAATGAAGATGTTCTGCATAATATTTGCCTCACCAACAGCAGCTACAACATCTGTACTTGAGTTGACCAGAAAATTGACTATTAATGGTGATTCAGTAATTAACCACTCATCCCTAACATCTAGAAGTTTAAGCCATGATAATTCAGAAGAACAAGACGATTCAGGCTTAGTCGATGCGCTTGCTGTTGCAATATCTAATGTGAGGATTTCTGAACCCAAAAGGAGCAGGATTTCCGAACCCAAAAGGAGCAGGCTATGTGTGCCTACAAGTCCAATTCTAGAGCAGCGTTCTTCTAATGTCACAACTAATAACCTTTGCAAAGCATGCTGACATTTGACTTTGACTTGAATTGAATTTGACTTACAAACGGTGGAGTAACCGTAGAAGCCTAACAATGCGCCGAGAAAGGGTGTGAAAATGGTGTATAGTGAATGTAAATATAATATGAGTAGATGATGGGTAATGAATGAATGTTGGTTATTTATGTAGATTGGTTTGGTGGGAAAGTGAATGGTATGATGTTTGCTTGCTCTTTTTTTTTTCTCTGCGACTTTGGTGTTTTTTTAACCTTTATAAATGTGGAAACTGGATCAGAAGTTATGAATAAAGTTTTCATGTTCATGTGTTTTGAATTGATCATGAATTTCCATTCTCACTTTTTTTTAACCTTTGAAAGTGTGCAAGAGGTGTGAGTAATTTTTTTAAAAACAGTTTACACAATGTTTGCTTGCGCGTCTGTCAAATAATGTTGGGGTTTTGACAAGATTTGTATCTAGAACATTTTAGCGAATCAGCTTCATACATAGTGAACTTAGAGGTGTATGTGTATGAACAGGTTTCAAAACCAACCCGCTTTTCAAATTTGGGCCCCTGGTTTGGGTTAGGAATCAATTTTGGGCCGTATTTGAACCTATAGGAATCGATTAGAGTCAGCTCCAAACAGATTCGGGCCCAACCCTGTACCGTTTCTTTTTTATTTAACCAATGTAATTTATACCAAATACAAATAACTAAAAATTCATCATATTATATTATATATATATATATAAAAATATTGTTGACGAAAGACGATAAATAGTAATTTTATTTTTATAATATATATATATATATATATATATATATATATATATATATATATATATATATATATTCTCTTTTATTTAATATATTATAATAGTTTATTATATTTACTTTTAACCACTTGAATTCAAAATCAAAAAGTTTAACGATCTGAGTCCCTAATCGTTTTATACTTAAATGCATTTTAACTATATTTTCACTTTGTCAATAAGTAATTTATGTAACGTGTTACTTTTGTATTTGTATTTATATTTATACACTTTGTGATAATGTAGATTAAATTTTCCTACCCGCGGAGTTCGCGGGTGATAACCTAGTATATATACATAAACGTTCACATAAATTATTATCGAAACACGCGAAATCTTGTTAACTTATCTATTTTGTCATTTTTAAGGCAAGTATACATAAAATATCTTATATGTATCATTTTTCATGCTCGACAAACAAGTTACACATTTAACGCGATTTTTACCGTTTCTATCGCATAAAACGCACAAGTATACATGCATAATCTAAATTTCCAATTTCATGTTAAAACTTAACATATTTTCACATGCACATGTTTAAATCACATATCACATTTTATCACATAAGGTTCGCTAAAAAAAAAACCCATACTAGTGCACATTGAAAAATGCGTATTTTAGCGATTCGGTAACGTTTTCGGGCGTCGGAAGTCACGTATGACCAACCAAACACCAACTAAACTTAAATTTAGTTAAAATACTCAATTTTAAACTAAAAACATCAGTTTACTTACTGATCTAAATCAGTTTCATAAATATCATTCGAAAAGCCGATTTTTGACCGTTTTAACGCATAGTTTTGCGTTAAACGTTTCTATAATCCTCCCAACTCGGAATGACTTGATATTTTAACACAATACATATTATTTAATGATTAAAATAGTGGTTATAATCAGATTAGTGCAGTTTTTTGTGTAAGTCACATAAATCATGCGATTTCACGTATTTTGCAACTTCTAATGCACCAAGTACAACATGCAAAGCTAGTAAACATTATGACAAAGTTATATGTCACTAAACACTTTAAAATAATTTTATTTTAGTGTTTATAATCT
Source organism: Helianthus tuberosus (assembly GCA_030545235.1). Taxonomy (NCBI): domain Eukaryota; kingdom Viridiplantae; phylum Streptophyta; class Magnoliopsida; order Asterales; family Asteraceae; genus Helianthus; species Helianthus tuberosus. The sequence continues at coordinate 50,737 of JARYGA010047943.1, forward strand.
GATTAAAACTGATTTTTATTAAATCACACTCAAATCATCCTTTTATGATCACATATCATCATGCATGTCTAAGTATGTGTATCTAATGCACCCATATCATAAAACCATCATCCAACATGATCTTAAATGCATCAAAGAACATATTTATTTCATGTTCATATATGTCAAAACATGTTCATTCCATTATCATCTAATCATTTTTACATAAATGCAAACATTCTTTCATTTATGAACATGTGACAAAAACTTACATACATGCATACATACATGTATATATATATATATATATGACACATATACATACATATATAAACTTCCAAAAGTTCACTTTTTATCATATTCATCTTCAAATCACAAGACCCTTTTAGAACATTCTTTTATGACCTCTTTTTAACCCATCCATGTAATCCACCTTTCAAGATTCAAATCAAATCAATCAAGAATCATTCAACAAAATCAAAACACAACTAAATACACCTACTCATACAAATTTTCGGCCATACATACATACATATACACACTCATTTTTACTTTGTTTAAAATCTCATTCATTGTTAGTTTCAAGTTTGTGATTAATTCCAAGTTCAAGAGAAACCTTCCAACATCTCTATCATTACTAAAAATCAAGAATGTGATTTTGAAAATAAGTTTATACCTTTCAAGATTTTAGTGGGTTTTGACAAGATTTTTGATGTTTGGAAGCTTGTTCCTCCTTAAAAACACTCTTAGATCCTCAAACCACCTTGAATCCTTCTTGGAATGGAATTGAATCTTCAAAGAACAAGTTTGAAATGAAGATGAGAGAGAGGGTGTTCGGCCGTGAGTATGAGAGAGAGAGTGAGGATGTGATTTTGAAAAGTTTTGCTTGATTCTTGTGAGATTATGGAGTGTATGTAAAGACATAAACATTAGCACAATTCTCTAGTTCCTACAAGTGGCGCATTGGAAGAATCAAGAAGATGTGGGCTGCCCTAATTGCCGCCACCTATCCCCTCTCACACATAAATATGATACATACACTTATATATATGTAAATTAGTGTAAAAACAGGTATTTTACTGGATACCGAGTATTTTATCTAGCGTTTTAACCCTGTTTTAGTGCGTTTTAAATTATTTTTATCATTCTATAAAAATAATCACACTAAATTATTACTGAAATAACCACCAGTTGCCTTGACTGGCCGCGTTGACAGTATTTTGTCTAATATGCGCAGTATCGCGCGGTACGCGCTCAAACTCGAAAAATAGAGTTTCTTAGCGTTTTAATTTATTTTTCCTCACGAATATGATTAAAACTATTATTCTAATCATAACAGGCTATTTTTAGGATTTTAACACTGATCGGGTGGTCACCGACGTTCGTTTCGCATTTTAACCGTTACGCGATAAGCGTTTATCTTACCGTTGCCAACATAATTTTTACCAAGGTTTAAATTTACCAACTCATTAATTATCATATATAAACATCATAATCAGTCAAATACAGCCTTTTTTCTATTCACAACACGTGTTACAGTTGTACGGTACGGCCTGAAAAGCCGGGTGTCACATAAATGACAAATACCTTAAGTCTAGATTCTGTAGACCATATAAGTTTATGGTACATTGTGTAGTGCAAGCTTTATCTCATAGGAAAGGAGCGTACGACGAGACATCAGACTACATAATGAACATTATCACATGTTTGGTGCTCAACAGACCATACAACATCTCACAAGTGTTGTTTAACCACATGGTGGATAATATCAAGGGTGGGAAGTACATTATGCATCCTAGGTTTGTGAAAATGTTGTTGGACGATGAAGTGAAAGATCTTCCGAAAGATCCTGCTGATGAACTGAAATTACAACATATGAGCTGTGAAACATTGAATAGATTAAACAAGTATAAAGGTTTGACAGAAGATCAGGAGTCGAGAATTAAAGGAATGATTTGTAAGATAAAGAACCCGAACTATGTGGCACCTGAGAATGATGCATGGAGGCATAAGAATAGCAATTATGAGGACGAAAGCGAATGTTCAAGTGAGATGCATGAAAAGAAGCTGAGGTTTTGGTTTGTGAAAGATGGAAAGAGAAAAAGAACTCCAAAGATATCACCTAAAGTGGAGACACCGAAGATTGTTATTAATGGTAAAATTGGAAAGGGGGAGTCACATGAAAGGTTGATAGATTATTCTTTGTTATATTATACTAATAAGTGTTGATGTTTGTTTTGCAGAGCCATCAAAGAAGAAATCTCCACCAAGGCTTGTAGATGAACCAGTGGTTGATCCAACAGAGTTGATAAAGCAAGGAGCAGATCTTCTAAATATGACATTTAATCAATATATCAAGCATACTGCTGATGAAGCTACTAAAGCTGCTACAAAGGTTCAAAGTTCTCATGTCGAAAAGGAAGCTGAAACTTCTGCAAAGAACGTTGAAGGTGAAAAATTGAAAGAAAAAGAGGTTGAAGGTGTTGTTGAAACAGATTCAAGTGCAACAGAAATTGAACCTGAATATGATACGTCAAAGTTGGGCGTTGGAAAGATAAAGTTGAAAGTGAAGCCTCCAAAGACGGAAAAGGATACCGATGAAGAGGATTCTACTTACATTCCAACACCTAAAGAGAAAAAGAAACTTCGGAGAAAGCGTAAAGCTCACCCATCAGGTGTTATTCCAAGAAATGTTAGAGCAAAAAAGGGAGCAGCTTCAATGCCTAAAATGCAAAGTGGTAAAGCTCCAGAAGTGCAACAAGCTCAAAGTATTCCAGAGGTTGAAGTTGAAAGTGTTAAAGTGTTGGTGCACAAATGTCTGTTAACTTCGTCTTTATCGAGTCTTATGTCTAGATAGGATAAACTAGCACACAGCAGATTAAAAGTTAGGGTTTGTGTGAAAGTGTGTGATTTCGCATGAAAGTGACATGGGTCATTTCAAGCGAAATTAGATCTTGTGATTTCGCTTGAAATGGACAGTGACACTTTCAAGCGAAATTAGCACAACTATAAATACCTGTGTTGTTAGTTCATTTGTAACGTTCGAGATTTCAGAGCCGGGGTGCTGCCAGTTTGTCAAACGATCAAGATTGCTTTGAAATCAATAATAAAGAGATAATTAAGAGGAATTAAGTTGTTACACGTCTATTTCACTGATTCCGCCTTTGAAATAGATCATAAACTCTTCTGATTGACTCGTTAGGGTCACACATCGATCCAACAAGTGGTATCAGAGCTCAGGACGAAGAGTTTATACCAATTCAGCTTGTTTTCATCACTTCTACTCCTTCTTTTCTGAATTAAACAAGATTTAACAGACAAAATGGACTGAATTTCACATATATCACGTAAAACACAATTTTAACTAATCTTTGAAAGAATTGAATCAAAATTCGATCAAAATCTGGGTCAATTTGACAAATTGGTGGCCGACAGGATGATGTCATCCTAATTCCGCTCGAAATAGCATTTGAGATTTCACATGGAATTACATATTGTGGTTAATTCCGTTTGAAAGTACTGCTGGTTTCACACGAAATAACTAATTCCGTTTGAAACTGTTGTCTGATTTCACACGAAATCAGATTCCGTTTGAAATTTCACACGGAATTAGCTATTCCGGACCAAAGTGACTTGATTCTGTTTGAATTCAATCTAATTCCGCATGAAATTAGATTTCGTTTGGTGATTCCGTTTGGGAACCTTATTTCGTTTGAAAATCCCTGATTTCGTTTGAGTTGGGGATTTCGCTTGAAAAGTGTAATTTCGTGTGAAGCATTATTTCGTGTGAAAAGCTGATTTCGCTTGAAGTGATTTCGTTTGAAACTGTTGTTTTTAAAATCTAAAAATTTTCTAAGTGTTTGTTGATTGTTTCAGATACGTAAAGATGGATGAGTTTATGAATCCTTTCAGTGACATGTTTGCTTTCACGGGAAACACCAGAGATGATACATCAAACAACACAAATGAGAATGCTCCTAATCCGAGTACGAAGAAAACTCTTTCTGATGCTTTGAGTGTGGAGAGTGCTTATGGAACATACAACAAACCTCCCAAACTGATGGCGATTGAAGATTACAATAGATGGGCGAAAAAGTTTGAAGAATGGCTAAAAGCGTTTGCATATCCATGTTGGAAGATGTTGAAGAATGGGTTCAGTATGGGAAGATCGGATTATGAAAATTTGACAGAAACTGAGGAGGTAGAAAGATATGTTGCTGAACAAAAGTGCATTGCATTGCTTCATCAGTCTGTGAGAGACGACATAATATCATTGATTGAGTACACAAATTCAAAAGATCTATGGGAAAAATTGAGAGTGAAATGTGTGGGTAGTGCCGAGATAGTTAAAAACAAAAAGAAGTTGTTAAAAAAGGAGTTTGATTTGTTTGGATGTTTGAAAATGAATCTGTGTCAAAAATGATTGAAAGATTCGGGCATTTAAAGATGGAGCTTGCAAGACATGGAATCATATATACTCGAGAAGAATTGGTTGACAAATTGTTTGACTCGCTGCCGGATGATAAAGACTGGCAATACTTTGCCTTGATGCTGAAGAACACAATCAAGTTGGAGAATCTGACTGTTGATCTGCTAATCGAAAGATTGGAGAACCATGAACTGGAGATCAAGAAATCAAACAAAGTCAACAACTCTTCGTACCAGCAGAATGTAGAGTTGTATTATCGAGGAAGTATGATCCCGAAAACCGTGTCACCAAAGACAGCTTTCTCTGCAGAAAATGCAAACATGACAAGTCAAGAAAGTCCAAGCAGCGGCTATCATGGAGGGTCATCATCAACTGCTGCAAGTCAACAACAACAGTCAGCTTCAAAGAATCTGTTTCAATGTGATATTGTTGTGGATTTGAAGAATGCTCAAAACTTTAGTGAGGAATCTGCAAAGCAGCAAATGGTGTTTTTAGCGTCTGTTTTAGAGTCATACGAGAGCCTTGTTGCGGGCAAGATTGGAAACACTAACCTCACCAAGGAGGACTATGATCAGATCGACCCAGAAGAGATGGAGTTGATTGATATCAGGTGGTGTATGGCTAGTGCGGTTAGACAAGCACAAAGGTTTATGGAGATTACAGGCAGACATTCGATTGGCGGACCTTCCACAAAACTTGGTTTTGATAAATCAAAGGTTACGTGCTTCAGATGTAAACAAAAGGGACATTTTAAATGTGAATGTTGAAACGCACCTGCTGATGATACTGCAAATCCATTCAGAGAGGATTACTACAAAAGAGCAATCTATCATCAGAACAAATCTGAACCTCCCAGAATGAAACAGCTTGAAGATAACCCCAAAGAAAAATCAAGAGCTCTTGCTGTTATTCATGATGACGAGGGATACGATTGGAGTGAACTGCTGCCGGAAGAGGATGCAGTGGGCTATGCGTTTGTGACAAAAGTTGTTCCTTTCAGAGATAGCAGAAACGAAGAAGAGAAATACATCAACAGAAAGATGAAAGCCCAAGACAGAAAGATTAGAATCGGTTATATATACAAAGAAGCAAAACAGGCAAAGAGATGGGATGCTGATAGAGAATGTTATCTAGATCCTCAGGGTAACATAGCTATTGACCCAAAAACCATTGATGTTGAAACTCTCACCAAACAAATTGCTGATGAAGAAGAAGCCAGACAGAGAGAGTGGTGGGGAGGTGGAGAAGCTGAAGAAAAAGCTAAAGAAAAAGAAAAGGAGAAAGAGCAGCAGTCAAAGAAAATTGATGACGGGATTATTGACATGTCACAAGAGTTTACTGCTGAAAATTTGAAGAAGATGGCTGACAAAGTGTTTGTTGCAAAAGAACTAGAGGTAGTTTCTGGTTCTGGCACTGAGTCTAAAAACAAGGTCAGTCAGAATGATGCAATCAATGAGTCAGGTAAGAAAGCTAAAACTAAGAGCGACTGCAAAAATTGCATGAAAGACTGCAAGGTTTGTAGTACAATTGCTTACCTCAGCGGTAAAAAGATTGATGAACTGACAGGAAGAGTCAGAAATGTTGAAGATCAGATCTTAAACCGTGACAAAATGTTAAAAGCTTCAAATGAACGATTAAAAGAATTAACTGGGAAAATTGAAAATGATAAAAGTGACGTAGAAAGAATTAGCAAAGAAAATGAAAAGTTAATTCATGAAAATCGTCAACTTTCAGAAAAGTTTGAGAAGCTAAAACGTACGATACAAGATTCTGATGAGAGAAATGGTAAGACATACAAAGAAAATGTTCAGTTGACAGGTGTTCTGAGAGTAAAAGAAGATCTAATCAACCAACAATTGGATGAAATTGCTAAGTTGAAGCTTCAGTTTCAAGAAGCTAAAATTGAAAATGAACGCATCCAGTTGAAACTGAACAGTTACAACTCCGCAAGTTTTGTTCTTCAACATATAGTTCCTAAACCAATTGGAAAGAACAAAGCAGGCGAAGATGTATACTCTGATGGAACCGGGGTGGGGTATCATCAGGTTCCACCGCCAGTTTTAAAAAAAAATTCAAAGAAAAAATCAGGGTTGGTTAATGATGAAGAAGAAAATGAAGTTAAGCTTCCAGACACAATTGATGTCACATTCACTTCATCTTCCGATGAAGATAGTGTCCAGTCTGAAATTGTTAAAAGTATGGCTAAAAATGTTTTAAAATCTGAAAGTGACACTACTGAGGATGATGAATGCTTTTTGGATAAATATATTCCAAAATCAAAATCCAAAAACAACTTAAATGAAGAACCTAATCTTGTGATGTACAAGATGGCGGGATCTGATAAGTTGTATTCGGATCGTGATTTTCCTTTGGAGAATGTGAATGTTCGTAAATTGAGAAATGTGTTCAAGTTGATTGAGATTGATGTGTCTGAGATCGAAGGTTTGAAACATTCCAAAAGGCAATTGAATTTTGAAAAAGATAAAGCTCACTATAAAAAACCTGTTGTACCACCGCATTTTTCTAACAACAATCAAAACAGATGGTCGGGTGGTTATCAGGGTGGTAAGAATTATCCAAGAAGGAATTTTCAAAACAAAAATTTGCTGAGAAAAAGGTGTTTGTCAAAAGCTCGAGTTCTCATTCCGAGCAAGAGTCTGAGATTTTTTCAAAATCAAATGAAGAGGTCTTTGAGGAGAAGGCCTCACAGCCTCAGACTAAAGGTTCAAGTCGGGTAGTTAATACTCGTACATGCTTTAAGTGCAACAAAGTTGGACACATTGTACGAAAGTGCACCAACTCAAAGCCTAAGTCTGAAGTTGTTGAGATTCAGAATAAGAAAGCTGATGCTAAAGGCAAAGCTCCAATGGTTGTTGAGAAGAAAGTTTTGAAAAATGAAAACATCAAGATCAAAACTGAATCTATTAAAAATGTGGTAACTAAAAATAACAAATTTTACAAATGGTTTGCGTCACCTCAACAAGCATGGAAGCCAAAATCAGTTGAAAAAAATCAAGTTCTCCAAAATCAAAAGTTTCTAAGAAGGAAAAATAATCGTCTTCTACCACACCGGTAAAGATGAATGTTCCTGTGGATTACTATGAGAAACTTGAACCACAAGAGACTACTACTTCTGAAAAGAAGTATGTGCCAAAGAAAGACCAATCATCTGGTCAACCTTCTCAAAATGATTTATTTTTATACAAAAAGGTTGAGATTGGGTCTGAGGAGAGCTTAAAGATGAATGACAAAAATTTTCCGCCACTTTACACTATTAAATCTCACATCAAAGTCAACCTACCTGAGTCAAAAGAGGCTTGGGTAGCATCAAAATCTAACTAAAAGTTTGTGATATGTGCAGGAGCTTCCAAGATCCGTTTCACGTTGGATTATGGATAGTGGAGCTTCTCGGCACATGACGGGGAAGAAGACCCTACTGTACGATGTTCGTGGGTTTAATGGAGGTTATGTAGGTTTTGCAGGAAATCAAGGTGGTCGAATAGTTAGGGAAGGAACTTTGTCGAATGGAATCGTCACGTTTGAAAGAGTTAACTACATCGCCGAGCTTGAAAACAATCTTCTGAGTATCTCTCAGATTTGTGATCGTATGTATACAACGCACTTTACAGACAAAGAATGTTTGATCTTGAAACCAGGATTTGTTGTTCCCGAAGAGTGGGTTATCATGAGAGCACCTAGAGTGAATGATTTGTACGTGTTGGACATGAGCGTAGCTACTACTACCACGGGTCAGGCTCACTGTTTTATGTCAAGAGCAACGGAAAAAGAGTCACAGTTATGGCATCGAAAGATGGGCCATATTCACCTGAGGAAAATGAATCACCTGGTGCATAACGACTTAGTCATTGGTGTTCATGTGAAAGGTTTTCATCTGGAAGGGGAGTGCATTAGCTGCATAAAAGGCAAGCAAAAGAAGAAATCACATCCTCAAAAGAAAGTCAACTCAGTCTCAAGACCGTTAGAGAGACTCCATATGGATCTGTTTGGTCCTGTAAATGTCAAAAGTATAACCGGAGATCTTTACTGTCTCATAGTAACTGATGACTACTCAAGATTTTCATGGGTATCTTTTCTGAAAACAAAAGATGAGATGTTTGAAAGTTTGATGGCGTTGTTCAGAAAAATTGAAAACTTGTATCAAACTCGAATCAGAAGAATCAGGAGTGACAACGGTACAGAGTTTAAGAATAATAAGATGGAAGAATATTGTGATGAGAGAGGTATACTGCAAGAATTTAGTGCTCCTTACACTCCACAGCAAAATGGAGTAGCTGAAAGAAAGAACAGGACGCTAATTGAAACGGCTAGGACAATGCTTGCTGATTCAAAGCTACCAGTAAATTTTTGGGCAGAAGCAGTATCAGCCGCTTGTTATACACTCAACCGGGTTCTCACAGTGAAGAAATTCAACAAGACATGTTTCGAGCTGATCAACAACCGCAAACCGAACCTGAAGTATCTTGAACCGTTTGGGTCTCCCTGCACAGTTCTAGAGCCTTTTGGAAAGTTTGGTGCAAAGAGCATTGAAGGAATTTTCATGGGTTATGCAAGTCCATTAAAACGAGTCTTTGTCCCAAGCTTGAAGCGGATCATCGAAGCACACAATGTTGAGTGTCAGGGTTATACTATGTCGCCTCAGAATCCCGGCGACTCATGGCGTTTTAATTACGATACTTTGTGGGATTCGTTTGACATTGAAGAAGAACAAGATTTCTTTGACGAGTTAGATATTTTGAGAGAATATGAAGAATCGCAGGAAAGATTTCTAGCAGAAACTTACATTCGTCAACGACATGCTTCGAACGATGATGAAGCAGGTCCAAGTAATGCTGGAGAACATGATGATATTCAACAATCTCCTGAAAATCGGACGACAGTCAATGATAATCAAGAATCTGATAATAGACCAATATTTGATCGTGGAGATTCAGATTCTGAGGGGGAGCAGATCCAAATTTCAAGTCAAACAATTCCAGTCAGTGAACAAGGTGCAAATCAGAATGTCACGAATTTGGAAGGCGAGGTAGATGTTCCAGGCGAGGTGATGCCGAGAACTCTTTCATATCATCCAGAGAAGTTGATAATTGGAGAATTACAATCAGGCGTTCGCACTAGACGTCAAATTGACCAAGGCCTTACTTGTTTTTATTCTACAGTTGCTCCTTTACAAACTGAGTTTTCACTTAGTTGTTTTATTTCGCAGATCGAACCGTGAACATACAAAGAGGCGCTAACTGAAGATTTTTGGGTCAATGCTATGCAAGAAGAGTTGAGTCAGTTTGAGAAGTTAGGAGTGTGGAAATTGGTAGACTTGCCTGATGGTCACAGGAAGATAAACACCAAGTGGGTGTTCAAGTGTAAGAGAGACGATAGAGGAGTTATTATTCGTAACAAAGCTCGACTAGTAGTCCAGGGTTTCAGTCAGCAGGAGGGTATAGATTTTATTGAAGTGTATGCTCCGGTTGCTAGACTTGAAGCGATCAGAATCTTCCTAGCATTTGCATCTTGGAAAAATTTTAATGTTTATCAGCTAGATGTGAAATCGGCGTTTCTCTATGGGAAGGTAAAAGAGGAGGTATATGTCGGACAGCCACCGGGCTTTACCGATCCAATCCACAAAGACAAGGTCTATTTGCTGGATAAAGCGCTGTATGGTTTACACCAGGCCCCAAGAGCTTGGTACGAGACATTGTCTCAACACCTGCTTGCCAACAACTTCATCCGTGGAAAAGTGGATGCCACTCTCTTCACCAAAGAGGTCGACGGACATCTTCTGATAGTTCAGATATACGTGGACGACATCATATTTGGGTCTACAAATGAGAATCTGTGCAAAGATTTTGAAAGAGTTATGAAGCAAAAATTTGAAATATCATCGATGGGTGAGATGAAATTCTTCTTGGGACTTCAAGTTGATCAACTGCCCAAAGGAATATTCATACATCAAACGAAGTACGTTCATGATATCTTAGAGAAATTTGGGATGTCAGGATCTACTCCAGCTTCCACCCCGTTAGCAACGAACCATGGGATAAACCCTGATCTCACCGGAGAGAAGGTAGATGAAACGATGTATCGTTCCATGATCGGATCGCTAATGTACTTGACTGCTTCAAGACCCGATATTATGTATCCAACCTGCCTCGCAGCGTGGTTTCAGTCTAATCCTAGAGCTTCGCATATGGTGATTATGAAAAGGATATTACGCTACCTGAAAGGAACTCCATCGTTGGGGTTGTGGTATCCAAGAGAAGGCGATTTTACGCTCGAAGGATTTTCTGATTCTGATTTCCGATGCTGCAAAGTCAACGCTAAGTCAACAACCGCGGGGTGCCAATTTTTCGGACCACGATTGTGTGACAACCCTCAAAATTTCAAGTACTGTACAAATTAATTAATCTCAAATTACGTGCTTAATGACTGTGCTTGATTACAACTGATAATTTAAACTGCTCTACGATTCTATATCATATATACATGCATCATATTTTATACAGTCACTCCATTCATTACACGCCTACATTAGTGACATACTCGATGCACTCAGCACGGTTGTTCCCGTCACCCTCCAACTTGAATTTCGTCGATCCGACTTACGATTGATTTTTCGTGAATTTTTCCGTAAAACTGCAATCAGAAAGTAACAAATCTGATTGCAGTCGGGTAAAAGAATTTTTATATAAAATTGGTAAGGAACTGATCTCCGAAATTTTTACACAATAAATCGTGGATTATATATGACCTTCTGTAAAAATTTGAGAATTTTTGGAAAAGGTTAACTATTTTATTTAATACTCGAAAACAGTCCTGATTGGTTTAATAAAGCTGAAAAGACGTAATTAGGGCATTGCATGTATGATTGTCGGGTTGGTTATGTGGGAACACTATACGAGATATTTGTAAAAGAAAATGATATGCACTTAAGCATGGACACCCCTATTTACAAAGGAGGCTATGGCGAAATTTTCCGAAAATTATAACACTTAGTAAATATTTACTTTTTAAGACTAAAATTTACTAGAACTTTGAACGAACAAATATTTATCACACGGAACAATATAAGTAACGCAACTCAAAATACTAAACTCTAAGCCAAGGCACGGCCCGTTCGTCTAATAGACATTAGTACGTGTAGGTTGTCGTGTAGCAGACAGAGTTTGAGATTCAGTACAAGACGCACTACTGTGAGTTCATGTCCCCCTTTTCTCTTAACTGTTTTCAGTTTTATACTTCGGGGGTGAAATACATGTTACAGACATTTACAGACTTTTACAGACATTTATTATGGTATGGTTAGTTTAAGGAGGGTATACTACTTAGATCATGTGAGTGGGTAGGCCGAACTGAAGGCCATTAATCCTCGTTGTAGGACCGAGGGGCATGAGTGATAGATCTATTTGGGTGTAGCGAGCCCCACTCCTGAGTCCGCTGAGTGGACCATGTGGTGACTATGTCTTACAGCCGGAAGCCCGGTGCAAAATTTGCTAGGTTTGAGTCTTCCTGCATCACTTCACATGTATCATTGGCTTTGCAACCCAGTGGTGATCTCTTTTTCCTTAATTGCTACATACCAGGGATTTTCATACTTACAGACATATTACAAAGGTTTATACATACCCACTTACACATGAACTCGCTCAACTTTTGTTGATTTTTCAAACTACAAGTATTTCAGGAAACTAATGGATCTGGCACGGTATGCATATATTTTCAAGCTGCGTTTGAATAAAGAAGTCCTCCAGGGTTGTAGGGTTTAGAAGGTGTAACCTCTTCCTGGACGGGATTACATATCTCTAAACCTAGTTTTATTTAAGGTCTTTTGCTAAGTTTTTATGAATCCATTTAAATAAGCCAAGGTTTGTAACTTATTTTGGAATTGAAGTTTTAAGACAAGTGTAATATGGTATTTTTCTAAACTTTATTTATGGATGAACATCTCATGTTTTTATCATATAGCATTGTTTATGATTGATTGCTATGGTATTAAGAAGTCACACCAATAACCCACGCTTCCGCAAAAGTCAGGGTGTGACAGCTTGGTATCAGAGCCTCGATCATAGTGAACTAGGATTCTTTCTCGAGTCTAGACTATGATCATCAGGGCTCTCACGAAAACGTTTTCAAACATTTTTACATTTGCATACACTATACGTCCAGATCCAGGGAACAAACATTTTTACAAACAAAAGACACAAATACACGTTTCCAAATTTAAATTTATAATTCAGTCTTAGAGACTGAGGGAGGATCAGCCTTAGAGGCTGAGGGAGGAATTTAGTCTTAGAGACTGGGAGGATGGTCTTAGAGACCAGGGATTTAGTCTTAGAGACTGGGAGGATGGTCTTAGAGACCAGGGTTTTAGTCTTAGAAACTGGGAGGATGGTCTTAGAGACCAGGGAGTTAGTCTGAGAGACTAGGGAATCTAGTATGAGAGACAGGGTAGGATAGTCTGGGGAAGACTAGGATGATTACTTGCTTACATTGATTATGACTACATGCCTTCATTTTTACTACATACATGCTAAATGGCTAATTGTTGATAAACGCGCATATGTGGTAGTGGTTTTCATACACTAAATTGTTGATACTTACTATGGATATACATGCTACTCACCGGCACACATATCACTCTATTTAGAGAACGAGTTATCAGACATTGATAACCCTACGACCACCGCCATAGTTAATGAGACTACATCTATGCCAGAGACATTTACGTCAGACGCTGAGAGTGATCCCGATATGCTGACTAAGGACGAGGACGACTTCCAACAGTCTGCGCTACCAGATTTTGGTGATACTTTATCTTTGCTAATGGTTTCTCTGACGAAAATTCTTCTGCCACTCTTGTTTCAATCCATGACCACTCTATCGCCGGTCATCCCGATGATGGGCACACCATGGCTCCGATCCTCAATGATGCGCCTCATGTGGACATTCCTACTGAAGGTTGGCTACTCGACACGCAATATACGACGACATGTTTATTGATGGTCCTCCTGCTGACACCCATAGAAAATCAGACGAGAACACCGTTACTAACTTCACTTCTTAAGACCCCTGTTAACAAGCTACCCTCTGATTCTAGCATGCATTCAGAATCCTTTGAGTCTGTGATATCTACAACCTTACAAACAGCGGGGTTACAGCTTTCTACTACTGACCCAGACGACGACGCCGTTATGTCTGCTGCACTAACACCTGCTCGAGGCACCACACCATTACACGACCCAGAATCTACCCCTGATGCTAGCTTCTGCACTCGTGAGGGACAGCTTGATGTTGCACCTACTGATCCGGCACCCTTACTTGATTGTAACCCTATTTCTTTCGACTTACCAGACGATGCATCCCTTATACCCGACCCAGTACCTACACCTAATGACCTTCTTATCAGTTGAGACGTTTGCACCTGCACCTTCACCCGCTGATGTTGCCTTTATAAAAGACTGACGTCCATTGCGCCAACATGCCTATCGCTTGCATTCAAGACATACCCGCACCACGGGAAGACACCCTAGGCCAGCAACCGCGTAACGATCCAAATGGCTACAGCAGCATTTTCACAAGTCGCATCGGTTGCTACATTCAACCCTACAACGCTAGACAAGCCATTTCGATGGTTCCTATGCTACATTATGTCGATTTTAGACCCTGGTCATCCCACACATTATGGAGGCTACACACGGAATAAGTGCTCCCTTAACGACAGCTACAGTTTGAGGATATAAGTCGCAAAGTTTTGGAGCTTGAGTTGACACCACAACCTCCACCCTGTTTATTGCCAGTATACTTTAATCCTTCACAATTATCAAAAACTTATTTTACACTCTCATCTGCTGCGATAACGCCTTTCCCAGGTTTTCTTTTGATGCTCGTTCCTTTACTATCGAGCGGCAAATTAGTTAATTACTTCGACGTATATACAAGTTCGTGGAGGAGTTCACGCACATTAACATTTTGCTTTTCTTTCCACCTCCACCGGTATAATGGGTTCGGGATTATGCGGATTGCACTACGTTTGGGTAAAGACACTAATGATAAGCCGGGATTGTGGAGACTTTTTAAAGGCCACTTCAGACTATGTGATTTCGATACACTAATATATTTTGGGCAAGGGTAGGGTGACCCTGTGTCCCTGTTGATGTGATACATTTTGTAAGACAATACAATTGTGGCCGAAAAACAGTGGGAGCCAGTCATCATTAAACATGCGACAATACTTGTGGCCAATGGCCAATGAAAACCCGATCGCTATGTATTAGTTAAGCACGTTATTAATCTATATTCGTGTGCTATAATTATAATGCTACGTACTTGCTTACTATGCTCTCAGTAAACAAAATTACCAAATTACTTGGTTATGCTATGATTATGCTATTACTTGATTGGCTGATACAAAATACATGTAAGTACATACGACTACTAAAACAACTAAATGCACTCACTGAGCAAATAAGACTTGACCTAACCAATCTTCTTCTTAGAAGATGTCGACACAAGGGAACGTCAATACCAACGACCTTCCGCCAACATCGACGACACGACTACAAGAACGCATCTCACAGGCCATTGCACAGCTCGAGGCCCTTCCCTTCGAACACAGCAAGGGCTGCACCTACAAGCAGTTCTTGGACCACAAACCTCGAGAATTCCACGGCACTGGGGGTGCCTTAGCCTTCGTGCGCTGGGTTGAAAAGACAGATTCTGTTTTACGATTGAGCAAATGTGACCCCGAACATCAAGTCAAGTATATAACTGGACTATTGGTGGATGAGGCTCTGTCCTGGTGGAACCATCAAGTTCGGACAATGGGCGAGACCGCTGCGTATGCTATGACGTGGGACGAACTGAAAGATCTGATGCGTAAGAAATATTGCTCGAGGGCAGAAGTCCAGAAGCTGGAAACCGAACTGTGGAACTTGAAAATGGAAGGACCAAAGATAGCGGAGTATGTGCAGAGATTTAACGAATTATCACAAGTTGCCTCACTCCTGGGGACACCAGAGTTTAAGAGAATCGAGCAGTTCATACGGGGATTGGCACCTCAGATTCTAAGCCTGGTAACAACATCAAAACCTTCAACGATCACCGAGGCTATCAACATAAGCATAGCAATCACGGAAGAAGCAGTTAGACGAGGAGAATTTTCCACTGCGGAGGAGAAAAAGGAGACTGCTATAAAGGCATCTGGGGATAACATGAGAAAGCACGCAAATTTCAAGATGGTTACTCGGGTAAGTAATGAGAAGAAGGCCAAAAAGGGAAAGGATTACAAGGGTATCCTACCAAGGTGCGACAATTGTTTACGTTTTCATGTCGGGCGATGCAAATATGGAAAATGTGATAACTGTGGCAAGAGGGGGCATCCCAAAGAAACTTGTTGGCAAAATACTGAACATAGTAATGGAGGCCAAGATGGTAGTGAGAATCGCAAAGGAAACAACAACAATGACAATTACCAAGGTAGAATGAGCGATAAGCAGAAACGTGCTCGAGGATGTTTAAACTGTGGAAGCAAAAAGCATTTCAGAAGATATTGCCCTAAAAATAATCAGGCCCAAGGATGAAAGCTCCCCACCAGAGCCAGGGAGACACGCCAGGGATTCAAGCATGGATAGCGGTACGTCCCAAATTACTCAATGTTATGCATCTGTATTGCCAAGTACTGCTGCAAATTTTACAATTTGCACCTCTAGAGTTCGAGAGTATAATTGGCTTAAGTAGCAAGTAAGTAGATATTCCAGTACCCATTAGAACTAGCTTAGGGGAAGCTAGTGGAAGCCAACGCAGTAACCAGAGGCGACAAAAATAAAAACCGGAGAGCGCAAGTTTACGATAGATCTACCGCCAGTTGAGCTGGGAAGCTTCGGCAAGGTAATTGGGTGGATTAGTTGCCAAGCGGTCGAACGGAGGATGAAATCCGCACCTCGATTGATGAATGAAGAAATGAGCTTGACTCATGAAGCGGGATACGCCTCTGCAAATTACAAATTGCTTGAAGGCACGAAGAATATTGCATAAAGGATGTGTTGTTTTCTCGGCTCATGTCGGGGACAGGAGAGCCGAAGAACTAAAGCCCGAAGATACCCCCGTGATCAGAGGATATCCTGAAGTCTTCCTCGAAGACTTGCCGGAATCGTCTCCTCAACGATTAGTCGAATCTCGCATCGATTTAATTCTATGCGCTGCACCTGTAGTCGATGCACCGTAGCGACTTACATTTTCGGAGATGCAAGGATTGACAGTGTAGTTTCAATAGTAAATAGAGAAGGAAGATAACAGACCAAAATTCCCCTTTTGGGTAACCACAATTCTGCTCGTCAATAAGAAGGACGATAGCTTTCATACGAACATCCAACAACCAGGAGCCGAACGAGATAACCCACGAGAGTCGGTGACTCTTTCTAAGGATTAACGACTTACTTAGGTAACCAACGGTGAAGATCCAACTACTATTGCGACTGATCAACCATCGAGCGTCATTAGCTGTAAATTCAAGAATAAAGTATACTGGGAGATTGTGGGGCAATAATTTGTTTTTAAACATACCTAAAATGGTGTTTCCTACACAATGCACACAACAGAGTTACACAGGATACGAAACCCTGAGGATTTAGAAAACATATGCTTAGGACCCTTGGGAACCCAGTTCCAAACTGGTATAGGTTGCTACTTAGACACCATATCTGTTAACTCAATCGAACACCACTAACCTGACCTGTATGCCATTTCAGCTGACAAAACAAAGAGTCCTTTAAATTCTTTCGTTAAAACCTTCACTTTTGCTTCTAGCAAGTAGATGTTTGCATCTCTACTTCCCTGATTGGTAGTTGCATCACGTTGATTTTCTTCGCTGAGAGCGAACACTCATTCGCGTCGAATACTTGGTCGTTTCTCCATTTTAGCAAACACTCACTGCTTCAGTACTTGAAAACTCACATGTTACGCATGCACCATCTGCTACACATACGGTTTCATTTCAAACACTTCAATGAAGTTCACATATTACGTTGCTAAATCTAATTACTGGTTTGTGATTCGAATGACCTACATTATTGAAATTGTTGGCTCTTTTGCTATCAAGTCAACACACTCTTTGAAACCTCTTTCATTACAAATTACATTCACGGCTTATTCTGATACCATGCCGATATATCCTTTATTGGTACATACGTTTATTGTCGGGTTACGCTGAAACTAAGTTCAATTGCTTGAACTTATCCATTTCGCATATTCAGTTTAAAACGTCATATGATGTATTGGGAGCATCATATTCAAAACATTTTTGCAAAGATTCTTTCATTTCAAGTTGTAGTAGATTTGGTTGGTCTACGACTCCACTAAAATGTTTGATTTGTTTCGATACTTGCGGTGATATTTTTCACAAAATTAAAGCTTGCGCTAAATTGATTACTCACTTCATACACGGATCTAAATTATTTGCTAATCTGCTCTAAATCCGTCTTGTTTATTTCAATTAAAGCAGTCTCTACACAATTGTGTGTTAAGGCAACGGTACATGTATTCATTTCATAAGCACAATGTACCTCCTAACGATTCTTTCATTGTCAATCAAATGCCTTGCGATACTCATTACTTTTCATCTCCGATTGGAAACAGTGGTCCTTTGATGTTCCGTATTAAATTGGAAACTCTATAACATGGTATAAATCAAATCTTCAGATTGTCTCAGTACACTTTCATTTGATTTCAAACGCGGTGAACTTGTTCAGTCACCACTATTATTGGATAATGCCATTACGACACCTTGCGGTGTCATCATAAACTTGTAGCTTGTGCTAATCATGGTTAACCGTTTCACACAAAACGACTCATACTTTTGTTTGACTTGTCATTTAAACATTTCTGATGCAACTACGAGTTAAGACAATGATACACCAGATTCGCTTGTACTTCATACGGTGTATTTTCACAATTCGAGAATGTCAACACACAGATCCTTATCATTTACTTATTCGCCAGTTGGCAGGTCATTTTCATCTCCAAGTTGTTGATTTTGAGTTCATATAGCGGATGCTATGGTTTGTGTAAATTTGCATACTATGACCAATCATGTGAAAACTCTACTGGACAAAACTCCTCTTTTCTTTTGTGGAACACTGCTAGCTGGATTACACTAGACTATACGTCAAATGCGTACTGTACCCTTGACATTAAATGCTATAAGCATATACTTTTTACTATTGGAATTGTGATGTTATATATACATCTTAGACTCACTTGATATGAATAAGGTTTGAATTGGTTTGATGATTACCTACCTCGGTACTATTCATATACATACATGCATAACGAAACCCTAAGGAATTAAGGTAGTACAAATTTCGAGGACGAAATTTTCTTAACGGGGGGAGAATGTGACAACCCTCAAAATTTCAAGTACTGTACAAATTAATTAATCTCAAATTACGTGCTTAATGACTGTGCTTGATTACAACTGATAATTTAAACTGCTCTACGATTCTATATCATATATACATGCATCATATTTTATACAGTCACTCCATTCATTACACGCCTACATTAGTGACATACTCGATGAACTCAGCACAGTTGACACACTGAACGTGTGATTCAGAAATAATACTGACAATACCAGCGCTTAGACAGACAATATTATTTTGGCCAGTATGAGCCAGGGATAGAGTACTACACTGGTTTGTAGTGTAGGGAAGTGAGGACCATAAGACTGCGTCACTAGGGGATAGATATAGTGCCGGGAAGTGCCTAAAACATGCGTTAAATACATAATTCTGCTTTCTTTTATTTAATTCAGCATTTTATTATACCAGTAGAATACACAAATATGGCAGAGTAGTCCTGTATACTTTCCTAAGTGCCAGGAATGATTTCGTTACGAAAAGATGCATAAAAGACACTATACGGTACAATTAAACGCTTTAACGGATCGATACGTAACCGAACAACCAGACATTTTTCGGGACACTAAAATATTTTCAGAAATATTATTTTTATATTTCTTAATTAATTTCGGTCACAAAAATTCCCATACATGTAAGCATGACATACACCCACTACACTTGGAAATACCCTTAACCTTCTAACTTAATACCTATTAACTAACAAATTTACACTTAAACCCCCCCCCCCCCAACCGAATTCAGCCATGGACCCACCTTAATCACCTTCTTTTTGCCTCATTACCCCATTGGTGGGAACCTTGTGCATGGCTAGAGACTTGTCACATTTGTGTAAGGAATCTTACAATTTCCTAAGAAAAACCATCATCACCTCCAAGCTTGCACTCAACCTCTTCCCTCCTCCCTCCTATTTTCGGCTCACCCCCCTCTCCTCTCTCCCCATAACCGATTTCATCACCACCACCTCTCACATCCTCCATTTTCTTCACTACAAGCTCTCCATTCAAGCATTGAAGGTGGTTCATGAAGGTAGCAAGTTGAAGGAACTTCAAGAGAGCTTGTTCTAGTCACTTCACCATACTTTTTCTCACCATCATCTTCACTAGATTTCTACCCTAGCCTTGTGCTAGTAGTAAGTCTCTACACCTTGTTCCATCTTATTTTAGTCAAAATATGAAGCACGACGTTTGTTTGTTCAAATCACAAGAAGATGAACACTAAAAAGTTGAACTTAAAATTCTGCATAAAAACCCCACATAAAAAGTTTGTTTGAGGTTAAAATCAGGTTGATTTGAGTTTAGATAATACATGCACAATGTTTGATCATTAAGTTATTAACAAATCAAGGTTAGGACACTCGTTAATATGTTTTTAGAATCATTAAACCTGAAAACAGCATGCTGATTGGATTTTCCAGCCAACTTCAACAGGCTGTAACTGGGTCATTTTTAATCGAAAAACTGAGTTTCTGGAGTCTAAATTGTGTAATTTTGAACAACCGAACAAATGGCACTGGAATCGTAATTTTTCGAGATCGTTTACTATTTTTAAAGAATTATTTTTAGACAGCAGCTCAAGCTGAAATATTTCTGCTGAAAAAGTGTGTTGTAATCAGAGTCAAAACTTAAAACCTGAGCAGAATCAGCTCATGGGATTTTTACTGTAGATAGTCACGGTTGTTCCCGTGACCCTCCAACTAGAATTTCGTCGATCCGACTTACGATTGATTTTTCGTGAATTTTTCCGTAAAACTGCAATCAGAAAGTAACAAATCTGATTGCAGTCGGGTAAAAGAATTTTTATATAAAATTGGTAAGGAACTGATCTCCGAAATTTTTACACAATAAATCGTGGATTATATATGACCTTCTGTAAAAATTTGAGAATTTTTGGAAAAGGTTAACTATTTTATTTTAATACTCGAAAACAGTCCTGATTGGTTTAATAAAGCTGAAAAGACGTAATTAGGGCATTGCATGTATGATTGTCGGGTTGGTTATGTGGGAACACTATACGAGATATTTGTAAAAGAAAATGATATGCACTTAAGCATGGACACCCCTATTTACAAAGGAGGCTATGGCGAAATTTTCCGAAAATTATAACACTTAGTAAATATTTATTTTTTAAGACTAAAATTTACTAGAACTTTGAACGAACAAATATTTATCACACGGAACAATATAAGTAACGCAACTCAAAATACTAAACTCTAAGCCAAGGCACGGCCCGTTCGTCTAATAGACATTAGTACGTGTAGGTTGTCGTGTAGCAGACAGAGTTTGAGATTCAGTACAAGACGCACTACTGTGAGTTCATGTCCCCCTTTTCTCTTAATTGTTTTCAGTTTTATACTTCGGGGGTGAAATACATGTTACAGACATTTACAGACATTTACAGACTTTTACAGACATTTATTATGGTATGGTTAGTTTAAGGAGGGTATACTACTTAGATCATGTGAGTGGGTAGGCCGAACTGAAGGCCATTAATCCTCGTTGTAGGACCGAGGGGCATGAGTGATAGATCTATTTGGGTGTAGCGAGCCCCACTCCTGAGTCCGCTGAGTGGACCATGTGGTGACTATGTCTTACAGCCGGAAGCCCGGTGCAAAATTTGCTAGGTTTGAGTCTTCCTGCATCACTTCACACGTATCATTGGCTTTGCAACCCAGTGGTGATCTCTTTTTCCTTAATTGCTACATACCAGGGATTTTCATACTTACAGACATATTACAAAGGTTTATACATACCCACTTACACATGAACTCGCTCAACTTTTGTTGATTTTTCAAACTACATGTATTTCAGGAAACTAATGGATCTGGCACGGTATGCATATATTTTCAAGCTGCGTTTGAATAAAGAAGTCCTCCAGGGTTGTAGGGTTTAGAAGGTGTAACCTCTTCCTGGACGGGATTACATATCTCTAAACCTAGTTTTATTTAAGGTCTTTTGCTAAGTTTTTACGAATCCATTTAAATAAGTCAAGGTTTGTAACTTATTTTGGAATTGAAGTTTTAAGACAAGTGTAATATGGTATTTTTCTAAACTTTATTTATGGATGAACATCTCATGTTTTTATCATATAGCATTGTTTATGATTAATTGCTATGGTATTAAGAAGTCACACCAATAACCCACGCTTCCGCTAAAGTCAGGGTGTGACAGATTGGTCACCTGGCAATGCAAGAAGCAGACCACTGTAGCTTTATCCACATGTGAAGCTGAGTATGTATCTGCTAGCACTTGCTGCTCTCAGATCTTGTGGATCCAGCAACAGGTGTGCGACTACGGTTTGCAATTTCTTAACACCCCTATCTTTGTTGATAATGAGGCAGCGATAAACATAACAAAAAATCCTGTTCATCACACTAAAACCAAACACAATGAAATTCGTCATCACTTCATTCGAGATTGTTTCGAGAAGAAGTTGATATGAATTGATAAAATCCACACTGACGAACAAAAAGCTGATTTACATACCAGAGCGTTTGATAAAACTCGTTTTCAATATCTTTTAAAATTGAATGGTATGAAGCTTTTATCGGTGTTGGAGGAGATTCTTGGCGTAGATGAAGGTACCACTGTAGATGATGATGTTGAGAAGCAATCTGCAATGGTTTGTCGATTTTTTACTTGTTTTGGTATTTAGGGGGGAGTATAGGGTAATATTTTCAGAAAATACAAAAACAGTAAAAAAAAATTCAAAAATTCAAAAAACATGAGATATTTCAAAATCCAAAAACAATTGAAAAATGAAAAAGAGCTTGTGTAAAAAGGGAAAATGATAGTACATTGGCTTGACAGTTACAGTATGCTAAAGATATGTAAAGTTTAAAAAGTCTTAAACAGTCTCGCTGATGATATGCCGATAGGTTTTTACACATTTAGTAGGTTTGTTCGGGATATAAACCTAAAATCTTTGCTTACTTATTTTGTGGGGAACACTACTTGGATATATAGGTAACCCCTGAAATCTCGTTTGAAAGATCCCTCTTTCTGAGATACTAGGTCTTTATACTCAGTGATATCTGGGGTATTATCCCGGGACTTCTGATATTGCGGAAGCAATGGCCTAGTCCCCGTATAATACTTTACTGCTTGCTTGAAATATAGCACCGCCCTCAGCATAAAAAATGATGAAACATTGAAAAATGCTATTCATGTGCTGTTGAAGAAAAGATCCTCTAAAGGGGAGACACCAAAAGTCGAAGCCGTCATCTCTCTGATTTTGCGGAAGCAATAGCCTGAGCTCTCACGGCCCTCGCATTTTAACCCCTTTCCAGATATCATCTATGGTATACTCACCTGTAAGACTGAATATTGGGTTCTGGATACGGGAGTATATTCAAGAGGTGGGACACATGAATGAGTTTAAGTTCTTAATACATCTAATTCATATCCTGGATAGATTGAAATTTGTGTGAGAATTTAAGTGGATCAGTATATCGACAATCTAAGCGAATTGTTTAATTCTGAGTATGAAATCAAAAGCTTAACGATACTTGTAGCTTGTCGAATAGCTGATATGATTCCCTAACACGCTCACCAAAAATATGTTTGTATATAGTTTACATTTACTGCATTTTATTTCTGTTATTCATTTCTAGTTTAGAAACTTTATTAAAATCCAAAAAGATTTTATATTTCTGTTTTCTTTTTCCGACAAACCAAAGTGGAAAGCTGATCTTCAGATTCACAATTTGAAGCAGATGCAGGAAGTTTCTGAGCTGGAAGATGAGTTGAGAGCTTAACATTTTAAACTTGTGAATTTGAAAAGTCAAAATAAGTTCATTAATTTGAAACTTGTAAATTTTTTTAAAAAATTTGCTTGAACTAGTTTGTTTATAAATGTCAGTGTGCTTTGTCTCAGGTCAACCAAGGTCATTAAATTGGACTTGGTAGACAAATTAAGTTCTCAGGGTCATTAATTTGGACCTGATTACTTGAGTGGATTTCTAAATTCTGACAAAACCAACAAATGAAGTCAAATGGTAAGCATGAATTGAAATTGTCATAATCATAAATCTTATGTTTAGTTAGAGATTGTGCAGGTAACAGGTTTGTATTAAGAAAACAGCAAAGCAAAATCCCAGCTAACTGATAGGGGGAGTCTGAAGACTTAAAAGTCAGATACAGTTCCTGGATCTACATTCAAGGGGGAGTTTGAAGATTGTTAAAGATTCAGATTCTGTGATTCATGCTAGCTGTTGATAGTAGAAGAGAAGAGTTGAAGGAAGCATACATTGTTAGATAAACTGGAAAGAGATAAGACTGAAGACTCGACGCCGAAGACTTCGTCAACATCCAAGGGGGAGTCTGTTCGTGCACAAATGTCTGTTAACTTCGTCTTTATCGAGTCTTATGTCTAGATAGGATAAACTAGCACACAGTAGATTAAAAGTTAGGGTTTGTGTGAAAGTGTGTGATTTCGCATGAAAGTGACATTGGTCATTTCAAGCGAAATTAGATCTTGTGATTTCGCTTGAAATGGGCAGTGACACTTTCAAGCGAAATTAGCACAACTATAAATACCTGTGTTGCTAGTTCATTTGTAACGTTCGAGATTTCAGAGCCGAGGTGCTGCCAGTTTGTCAAACGATCAGGATTGCTTTGAAATCAATAATAAAGAGATAATTAAGAGGAATTAAGTTGTTACACGTCTATTTCACTGATTCCGCCTTTGAAATAGATCATAAACTCTTCTGATTGACTCGTTAGGGTCACACATCGATCCAACATAAAGCACCTGAGGTTGAAACGACCAGAAAGTCCTATCTTTGAGAAAGTTGAAAAACCTATTCAAGATCAAAGTGTTCCAGAAGTTGCTGAAACTCAAACTGCTGAAGCTGAAAAGAAAGCGCCTGAAAGTCTAGAATATGTAAGAGTTGAGAAGAAGGTTGACGATGATGATGAGGTAGTATTCATGGGTGAAAGAGAGTCTACTCCACCACCACCACACCAGTTAATAGGGGTGTAAACAAGCCCAGAGGCTCGAGAGCTACTCGTGATCGGCTCGGTTAAAAGCTCGAACGAGCCGAGCCTTAACGAGCCCGAGCCCGAGCTCAAGCCTGAAATAGAGCTTGTTTTCTTATCGAGCCCTAGCTCGAGCCTAAAATACAAAGCTTGTTTAGGCTCGCGAGCCTAAATGAGCCCATACAAAATTTCAATTTTTTTATATTTATTATATTAATAATGATGGTAACATTGATGAGCCGAGCTAGAGCCGAGCTTTGGCTCGTTTAAGCGATGTTGAAGTGAGCTCGAGCCGAGCTTTTAGCTCATTTAAGGTTGTTCTCAAAATAGTTCGAGCCGAGTCGAGCCGAGCTCGAGCTTTGGGTTTTACTCGCGAGCCAAGCTCGAGCTCAAAGAAGCAGGCTCGAACCAAGCCGAGCTCAAGCCCGAGCTTCATTAAAACCTAACGAGCCGAGCTCGAGCCTGGTCGAGCTCGGGCTCGGCCCGGCTCGTTTACACCCCTACCAGTTAATCCAACTATACACATTCAAGACAATCCAAAGAAGTCACCTGAAAAGAAGATGCGCCTTTTGGTTCATTTGATGGTTTTCCAAAGGTTCATGGTGAATTTTCGGATGATCTTCTTCCTGAAGGTGATTATGATATGTTTCATGATGGAAAGATTAAAGTTCTTACAAAGAAAGTGAGTAGTCTGGAAAAAGCAAAGGCAAAAGCATTGGCTGAGAATGATGAGTTAAAGACAGCAGTGAACGATCATGCTGAAAGAATTGATGAATTAACTGATGATCTTGGTGATAATGCTAAAGTGATTGATCAACTCACTACAGAGCTTGCAGAAGTGAATGCCATGTATGAGAACATGAATGAAGTCAACAAAATACTGCATCAGATGATAGGTGAGTTGCATGAATCTTCGTCTAATGAATACAAAGTTCTGAGATAAGAAATTGAAGATCTGAGGGCAGATAAGGTTGTGAAAGATGAACAGCTGAACATTGTATATTGTAATGGAACACAAGCTTGTAATCAATGTCCAAGTTGTGTATAATGAGTTGGAGATTCAAAGGATTGAAGAATGTAGAGTACAAAGGGAGAAGGAGTTGGCTGAGGAAGCAACTCAAAAGAAGAAAGGGTTGGTGGTTGATAATGAAGAGATACTTGGATCTTCCAGCCAACAAGTTCAACCTAAAGCTGAAAGTACTGACGTTGAAATGACAGAAGCAGAGGTGAATGCTACTGAAGTTGATCCAGAACAAGGTTTTGTCCTTATTGGTGAATCATTATCATTACCTTATAGTTTGAAAGAGGTTATCCAATTAGTGAAAGTTGATCAACGAAAACGGAAGGTAAGAAAATCTCAAGGAGCTCATGTTGAAAATGATTCTGATACAAAACTACTTTGTTATAAAGAAGAGAAAGATGGTAATGAAGAAGAGGAAGAAGAAAAGTTGGATGATGAGGAGTTAAAGGAGTTGTTTGATGACATCGACAACTATGATCCAGAGAATGATAATGATGATGATGATGATCAAGGGGCTACTGGATTACTAGTTGTGAAACCGACTACTCAATATTCTCTCGACGACTTCCTAAATGATCAATTGAATGAGCAACAGGATGATCAACAGCAGGAGTCTTCTTCTTCTGGAAAACAACATGTTGATCAGGTATTCCTAACTCAACCGAAAGTTATTTACTTGCATTCTTCATTTGAGGAGGAGTTAGAGGTACCTAGGACGAGAGAAGAAATGTTAGAAGAGTTGGGTTTGGATGACGGGAATTTGAAATTTGATATAGAGGATGATATTCCTTCATCACCCGAAAGAGAATATTCTTTTAGCTTTCCTAATGAAGAAGACAACTTTAATGATGTGATTATAGAGGAAGGGTCGGAAATTTCTGAAGAAGATACACCCTTTCACTATTCGGGTGAAGATGATACCTTTCCGAGATTCGTTGAAATGTTCAAAACTCGTAATGAAGATGAAGTTAGGAGGAAAGTGGTGGAAAGGATATCAACTGAAGGTATTCCTGAGGTAGTTCCACGGGAAGAGCTGTTAGAAGGCAGGAAGAATTGGTTTAAAGTGATGCCGAAGGAAAGAAAGTACATGAGACCACTCCAGTATTTCACGGATCATCCAGATAAATCTCTGGGTGATATTCTTTCTTGGGGTTATCTTGAGGATCTTAAGGTATTTGGTATCAGAAGGGAGCACAGGGTACAGTATTTTGAATTTCTTTCTGATATTAAGACACTCCCATGGTGGGATGTGGAGGAACTCGTGAAGACAAAGAATATAAAACAATTCTACTACGGTCTGGATGTCAAAATGCATGATCAGAAGTTGCGGAATTACATAAAGCTCCAAGCAAAAGAAAGATTTCCTGACTGGAAGCCGCAATTTCCTAAGCAAGATATAAAGATTGATCCAGTTACGGGAGAAAAAAGACATTACTTCGAAGATAAAGCCTCCCAGATGTCTAAAGAATATGCCACTGCGTGCAATGGAACAAGACTTTTATGAAGACTTTCAAGGTTGGATGTATAACCAAAGCACGGCAGAAGCAGTTATCTCTTTATTTGATAAGAAGACGGGAGAAGCAAGGCGTATAAATGTGATAGATCCTATGTGGTTGGTGAACTGCTCAAAGAAGGATATCAATTGCTTATTTTTCAACAAGATTGTTTATGATCTTCCTGATAGAGCTCAAGCGCAACAGTATCAGAAGATGGTCAATCTATGTTTTGCAAAGGATATCAACTCAGGAAGATATTGGCAGACTAAATTCAGAGACTTAGAGTTGGAAGAGTTCTTGAAGAGAGAAAAGCGAAGTGAAAAGTTCAAGAAGATAAGAGAAAGGGCAGCAGTTCTTGGGCGCAGAAAGTTTGAAAGACCTCCTCCAACAGACCAAACGCCAATAGAATCAGAGGAGAACAAGATCCCAAGGTGGGATAGGAAAAGAGATGGAGATCCTGTGTACAGGAAGTATTGGAACGAGATTGGAAGGCCTCTCAGACGTAAAATGTTAGCAGAGAAAGCAGATGCTAGGAGATAAAAAGCCAGAGCTAGCAGAGGCAGCAGGAAGGTGAAGTAAAGACTATGACCATCTGACCGGATGACACCACCTCTCCCAAGTTCCCTATAAATAGGAGTGTAGGGGTCTTAGTTTAGAATCTTTTGCCAGTTTGTGAAGCGAAGCTCTGTCCAATTGTCATCAGGATCTTTGTACTTTCATATCAGTGAATGAGATTGGACATGTTTATCAGTGATATCGTTGTTGATTATTCTCAGACGATGACGAGGGATTCCGCACCTCGTCATTGATCGATTCTACCACGTTCTTCATCTTTTAGAGAGAGAACCGACTCCTGCGTTCACTCACATTTTTCATTGCCTAGTTAAACTGCCAAAATACTATTGCAAGTATCCATTTGTATTCCAAGCGATCTTATAGAAATAAACTTGTCTATATTTGACTGCATTTCATATACACCAAAATGCTGATTAAACCATCACAACCAGTTCCAAGAGTTTTAAGAAAATTAATCAAAATTATCCAAGTTCACAGAGTGAAAATGCATATCAAATTAGCATAGTATAAAATCAATATATCTAAGCTTTGTGTTACATTCAACAATAAGTTCAAGCTTTATGTTACATACAACAATAAGTCCAAGGTTTATGTAACTAAAATATTTTTCTCAAATCAGATTCGGACTATAATATGTGAAAACATATCCAAATTAGTTTGCAACAAGAACTTTTTCAGACACTAAGATGGAACTAGAAATTGAGCTCTAGCATCAGATCCAAAAAAAAACCGCATCATTGTTTAATTTAAAATCAACATAATAAAAACTCAAAGTATGTAGCTATCATAAACAGTCGATTAACAAACAATTAGTCTAACAATTAATAATCTGTAAAATCGGTAATTAACAGACTGTAACATATAATTGTTTACCTTAATAAATCAAAGAAGATACAAAAGACAGATGAAACTGGAAGTGCAGATGAGTAATCACATATTTACAAAAACCAAAATTTAGGAAAGGAAGGCCTCAAATACCCCAGAACACTTGCAATGGACAATTGCACTTCAAAAGAAAACGATTGACCTCCCAAAGTTAAAGATTCTGTTGATTTTACAACATTAGGTTAATTCAGTAAAGTCGTAGAAAAATGTCCATCCGCTGAAACTTGGATGTGTGAAAAGTGATTAGTAAGAAGCCCAAATTCAGAATGCAGACTTGGGGCCCAACACTTCCAATACGTATAAATAACATACTTTTCTTTTTAAATTGAGGCCCGAAAATTATGGTGGCCCTAGGCCTTAGCCTAGGGTATTACAACTATTGGGCCGGCTCTGACTATAACGATTACAACAAATGAAGTTAAATAAATATGATACCTCTCAACAATTATTTTTAATTGATCATATAATACAGTGTTGAGGGATATGAGAATCACAACCCCCCCCCCCCCCACCAACCACAAACATACACACACTGTAGGATCGTTGTTTGACCCGATTGAGTCGATCAGAAGAGCTTTATGTCCAGTTCAAAGGCGGAATCAGAGAACTAGACGCGAAAACAGCTTGATACTATTAAATCTGTCTCTTTGATTGATAATAACAATGATTACAACATGAGAACAATCTGGCAGCACTTTGTTACAAGTTCTGGATCCGTGCCAAATGAATGAACAAGTGCACTATTTATAGGATGAAGGTTTCGCTTTTATGACCTGTCCATATAAGCGAAATCAGATGTTATGGTTTCGCTTATATGGCATGTCCATATGAGCGAAACTACAACCTTAAATCCTAATCAACGTTTCTCGAACCTCATGCACTGGATATCCTAACCTATTCTATTAC
>JARYGA010047944.1:0-48690 GCA_030545235.1 Helianthus tuberosus
TAGCTTTAAGTCTTTTTCTTAGAAAGCGTTCGGGTTCGTCTAGAGGTTCTTTTATGTCTTTATTGGAACTGGAGCTCATGCACAGCGTAGGAAGTTCAAGTGCGGCGCCTGGGTTCCAAGTCCTGCGATAAAAACAAAAAAGATTGTTGGTCAGAAGTCTCACCACGGCCCCGTGCTCAGCTGAACACGGCCCCGTGGTCGTGGTTACAGTTATTGTTTTCCGGATCCCTGTTACTAGGGAGTTCGACACGGCCCCGTGCTGCACCAACACGACCCCATGTTCAGCTCTCTGTAACTCGGAAAGTAAAAATTGCCAGTAAGGATGCTGAGCATGGCCCCGTGTCCGACCAGGCATGGCCCCGTGCTGCAGTCTGCAGAAGCTGAAAAATCTAGTAAAAATCCTAAAAAAAAAGAAAAATAAGAAAAACGATTAGGCCGTTGATTCCTAACTTTCTTAAAATCCTTGTGTCCCTGGCAACGGCGCCAAAAACTTGATGCATGTGTAGCGTTATATATTTTTATTGATTTTTTAAGCCCTTTTTAACACTTTAGTCAAGTTATAAATTTATAAAACACGATATTCTACTAACACTAGACACACATATGGGCAAGTGCACCCATCGTGAGCGTAGTATAGCGTTGGTAAGATACCGAGGTCGTCCAAGGACACAAGAGCTTTTAATACCGGTTTATCCTCAACGTCTAATCAAATCAAGAGTTTTAGACAAGGTTTTAAACACAAAAATAAAAACTAAAAATGCTGAAAATAAAAATAAAATAAAAACAGATAGACAAGATGAATCACTTGGATCCGACTCGCCTTTAGTGTAACATTTGATGATTTCCGCACTTTTGCACTTTTTAAGAGATTATCTTAGTTATAGTAGTTGGCCCCTCTTTTGAAGGTGACGTTACCCTCAACCCAGTAGTTTGAGTCAGCAAGGATATACAATCCTAAAGGGTTGAAATATTGGAAGATAATTAATTAAGTTATTAATGCGTAATGTGGTAGGCCCTCTTTTGAATGTGACGTTACCCTCGGCTAAGTGGTTTGAGTCAGCAGGGATATAATCCCAAGTAGCCGGGTTAATATATTAACAATAGTTTACATATGAGGGGATTAAGCCATTCGCACCCCCGCCATCCAATACCAGTGGGTATTGAAGGAGGTCCTAGTAAGCTTGACCCAGGTCCTTGCAGGATCTATGCACTGAATAAGGCAAGAACCTTACAAAACCATTCCCTTAACCCCAGACCAGGTAGCCAACATATCTCTATATAGACCGTAGAGATATGAATGGTGTAAATCTTTTATTTTCTATAGACAGTAAAATAACGCCAAGACACCACAGATAAATGATAAGAAAGTTTCACCTTCAACACAAGAAACTAGTTATTATAGTCATTAATACAAAACCAAATAAAAAGTGCGAAAAGATTAAAAATCAAAAGTATTACACTAAATGATTATCTTCACCAAGTGATGTAAGAGACTTAGGTAAACATGGCCTTTGATTGTCAAGAACTCTTACTATCAATCTTGGATCCCGAGACTACTACACACACTCTAGATGGATGATGGATGATGGTGCTGGATGTGGGTGTTGTGATGGTGGTGGAGTGTGGGTGAAGTGGGAGAGAGGTGGTTTGCCAAGGGATGCCTTTGAAGTTAGCCAAGCACCCCTATTTATAGCATGCACAGAAGCCTGGGCACGGCCCCGTGTCCATTGCGCACGACCCCGTGTCCATCCTTATTCTCTTTCTTCATTAATTGTAATTTGTAAGAATTAGCTCCACACGCCCCCGTGTTCACTGGGCACGGCCCCGTGTGCAGAAGCGACTCTGTACTATCAAGATTTGCAAGATTTTGTGAATTTTAGCGTTAACCATGGCCTGTGTTGAGCTGGGCACGCCCCCATACTGGGAATAGAAGCTTCTAAGACTTTGTCTTTTTTGCAGGTGCTTGGCCACGCCCCCGTGTCCCCTGGGCACGGGGCCATGGTCAGCCTTTTGTTCCTTTATTTTTGCTTGGGAAGATGTTGTCGAGGGGTCGGGCATGCCACGTTTATTCCTTTTCTAGTATTTATGTTAGATTTGGCTGCATATTTGTTCCTTTTGTTCAATTATGCTCATTTAGTCCTGAAAATACAAAAGGAAGACAAAAGCACACATTTTCCAACAATAGTACTAAAAAGGGTTAATTTTATGTCTCATTTGATGTAATTTATATGTTGCATTTTACACACATCAATCGGGTTGGCCGATCAAACCATTTCCAATATCTAACAACCATGACGCAAACATAGCAGATGTTTGAGTAGTAGATGAGCTTTGAGTATCCCCATTGAGACGCATGTTCTGGGTTAGTGTGTATACTTTGAATGACGCCCATAGATAAGACCTTGGTAACGTTGAATTGAGAATCTCAGACCGTGTACTTTTTGGTTTGACCGGGAGAGTTTGCCTAAATTCACCTCCTAGAAGTATAGACATACCACCAAAGAGGTCCGTATCGTTTCCCAAAACATCTTTCAATGATCTATCAAGACACTCAAAACAAAGCCGATCACTCATGGGGGCTTCATCCCAAATTACTCAAAACAGCTGCGTTTTTTTCTTGATATAACAAGTTGATTGTTCTGTAAGATCTATAGGTATTTTGAATCGAGAATGAGCCATTCTTCCCGATGGTAAAAGAAGGGAGGCGATTCCTGATGCAGCCATTGCTAACACAACCTTTCCAATGCATCTAAAAAAAGAAATCATCGTATTCCACAAAAAAGTTTTCCCGGTGCCACCGTGCTCGTAAACAAACAGTAACAACTGAGTTTTATTAACATATGAATCTCTAACTGCATTGTAAACTTGAAGTTGGGCCATATTTAGTTGTGAATGCATTTGCAAATGTTGTAGACTCAGTGCTGATCTATCCTAACTGACTACCTCTAACAAAAGGTGATTTCTCAAAGTTGCAAGGACACTCTCAGAGGGTAAAGGAAGGACGAAATCCTGACGCGATTTAGAGGGAGTAGTGGAATTCAATATTTTTTCAAGCTCTAATAGGACTTGCTGCTGCAAATCAAAATCGTTCACAAGTGAAGTCGGATTTGAGAAAGTAGAGTTAAGAGTATATCATCAGCCATCTTTTTCCACTCTGATTGCCATAAAGCTAAAGGGTTACCGACCTCACAAAATAAAAGCAAATGGCAGAAAAGAGACCTTAACTCTGAAGATGTAGCCCACCTTGATGCTTCAGTGAACGCTCCAGCCCACTTTCTGTCGTCACCTAATAGACCCAACGCCTCACATATCCCTCGAAAGGTTGTGTATGTAATAGAAGACATGGTACGTACATCGGAGTAGGACTTGCAACCTTTTTGATGACAAAGTAGCAGGCGCAAATAGAAAAGTTCACCAGCTGTGGGATGTACGTACACAAGGCGTCCAATTGCTGCAGGTCTTGCTTGGACTGTACGAATCCATACTTTAGCGGATAACTCCCAATGGTATCTAGATGGATAATCGCTATAGGTAAGGTCCAATCCATTAGAGTCCTTGTTGTTATTAGAGAACCATTTAGTTAAAGTCGTTTTTCCAAAAGACGGGTTGTTGATGACAGATTGCAATTTGCTTCTCTCCTTAAAAGTAACATTTTGCATATTCTCCAAGTGAACAGCTAAGACTTGGACCGAAGGACTGCGTTCATGAATTGAGAAATTCAAAATTCTCCATGAAGCTTCATGTGGGCAAATAAACTGGCCGTCTAGAAAGTTTTGAATTTCATCAACCACAGGAGGCGCATCAGACGATGTAGATGGTGAATGAGTTTCAGACTTACGAATTGCAAACTTAATACGATCAGCTCCCTTAGAGATGTATTTAAAGAGGTACTTAATCATCATGTTCCAACCACAATATTCAACATTAATGTGCACGTTGAAACGGCTACATAGACGTTTATTGTAAGGAACAACATAACCGCAATCAATTTGGAGGCCATTCCTTGACACATGATAGTTGGTAGCATGTCTTTTGTAATGAACATAGCCATCCTTGTCAAACAGCTTAGCGGCCTCAAACGACTTTGGAAAATGCTTTGAACATTTACCTTCACGCATACAAGGAGCGTTAGGATTGAGCAACCTGCACGGGCCATGAATCATTCATTCAGTAATTGTCTGATTCAAAAGAGGCTCAGAATTTTGATCCAGGAACTCAGCAGTAATGTAACTATCTACATTTGAAGCGTCTCGTATTCTATCGGCTACCGTGACCCAGATTAAAGTGTGACATTGCGGTAATCCCCTTTTTTGAAACTCAATAGTGTATAAATCTACAAAGGAAACAAATATAGGGACATTTGGTGATGATGAGAATTGAAACTAAATTGGAATGTGAGAAATAAGAACTTACATGCTACCACTTCTCCAAATGTTTTATCTTCTTTTATAAATTTTATAAATTCTTCGACTTTCATTTGGAAAACCCAAGCTATGATGTCAGGACGATTTTGTGAATTAACGTACCCAACACGTTGCATATATCTCATAATTTCAGGCCACCTGACATTGCATGTGAAAGTGATGAAGTATTGAGGATAAATCATCTATTCTCGGGAGTTAAAGAAACTCACGATGAAGAATCAAATAAATCATCTATTCTCGGGAGCGGGTATCGATTCTTCACCGTGAGGTTGTTTAACTCCCGGTAATCGATACACATTCGCATGCTCCTGTCTTTCTTTTTCACGAACAATACTGGTGCGCCCCAAGGAGACACACTCAGCCTTATAAATCCTTTGTCGAGCAAATCTTGAATTTGCGACATTAATTTTTGTAACTCCGATGGCGCAAGTCGGTATGGCGCCTTGGCTACGGGTTTCGTGCCCGGAATCAATTCGATTCCGAATTCTACCTCCAGTTCGGGCGGTATTCCGGGCAAGTCTTTCGGGAACACGACTTCATAATCACGTACCACCGGTACGTCTCCAATCTTCGGTTATTCTTTCTCTTGTTTATTCGCGTATATCATAAACGCTCTACATCCGTGCCTCATAAGCTTGTGAGCTTTTAACATCGAGCATATCACAGGATTTCCTCTTTTCTCGCAATAGATAGTAATGTGTTTTCCGCTCGGAGATGTTAACTTTATCTCCTTACGGAAACACACGACCTTTGCGTGGTGTCGGGATAACCAATCCATCCCGAGAATCACTTGGAATTCCCCCATCGAC
Source organism: Helianthus tuberosus (assembly GCA_030545235.1). Classification (NCBI taxonomy): domain Eukaryota; kingdom Viridiplantae; phylum Streptophyta; class Magnoliopsida; order Asterales; family Asteraceae; genus Helianthus; species Helianthus tuberosus. The sequence continues at coordinate 5,234 of JARYGA010047944.1, forward strand.
ATCGGGATTAGATCTATTGAGTATTCTTCGTCATCGATACTCAATTTGTGTAGGACCGGTTTTCAACTCCGAAACGATTGCGAACCGACTCGTGTAACGTGCGGAATCCATATACGAACGTGATCGAACACACACGACGTACTAAATCTGTGATTCGATAAAAGATCTGAAAAGATACAAGAACAGTAAATCACATAGAGCACTTTCTCTCTCTAAGCACCAAGCTCTCCAAAGATCTAAATGAGCAAAAGTTCTAAATGAGAACCCTGAGTCCTCTATTTATAGGCCAAAGGGCTTAATGAGATTTCTCATTAATTACATAAATGCCCCCTTGCCTTTTCCTAACATATTACAATATAAGCTCTTGTATTCTTCTGATTTCTGCTACGGACTGATTGACGGAGGTGATTGACATAAATGCACTAACAGACTCCCCCTTGGATATTGCCGCAGTCAATCTCGTAGCGTCTTGTCTTTCTCTCTCTTTTAAGTCTTCTTGAAGCTTTTAACACGTCTTTAGCAACACAGACTCCCTCTTACTCGAACAGAATCCCCGTGGATCTGTCTTCAGCTTCAGTTTCCTCTTTCGTTAAACTCTTTCTTCATCAGGCTCCCCCTTTCGTCAAGCTTCCATGCTTTTGGGATCGACACCTGGCTTTCCAGTTACAAGCTCCTCCAAGATAGTTTCCTGGCTCTTTCAATGCACGCTCCCCCTTGCGTTGAGCTCGTCTTCAGACTCCCCCTTAGACTCGGCTATAGGGGTCGTAATCTGGAAAAGCATCTACAACTCTCAAACATTTATAAGAAAAAATATTTTGAACTTCCAGGAATAAAAACCTGGCTCTCTTATCATAAGCTAAAATATTTCAACAGTGAAAACATTTTTGGTTGTCCAAGAATCATGACCTGGCTCTTAAAAACTTTTAATCAAGATCCTGGCTTTAAGATATAATAATATGAATATATCCAGGAATACTTGATTCTCTCCCCCTATCAAAATGCATCATAAATTTGGCTGTATTAAGAAATCAAAATCTAGCTCTTCACAACAGATTTTAACAATTTAAGCATCCAAATCCCTCACAGTTAATCATCCAAGTCCAACTTAATGACCTTGGAGATATCACAAACTGTTTTTGATTTTTGATTAAAAACATCAAGTTTCAAATTAATGAACTTGTTTTATTTTCAGAAACATAATCAGCATACTCAGATTTTGAAACTCAGCTTTTAGGCATTGGTTGTCGAAAATAAAGTGAAATTAAAATCTTTTTGTATTTTTCTGAAACATAAAGCAGTAAAGAAATATTTAAAGACAATATTTTTGTTTGAGTTTGCGTCAGAGGATCATATCAGTTTTTGACAAATCACTAGTACCGTTGAGCTTTAGACACATTAAGTTCTAAACGATTCACTTAGATTGTCAGTATACCGATCCACTTAAATTTTCACACAAAGTTCAATCGATTCGAGATAAGAATTTAGTGTTTTAAGGTTTTAACTTATTCGCGTGTCCCACCTCAGGATATACTCCCGCATCAAAATTTCCTAGATTCAGTCTTACAGGTGAGTATACCAATTTGATATCTGTATCTGGGTTAGTGCGAGACCTTGAGAGCTCAGGTATGAACTTCCGTTCAGTCAAAGAGATGAAGGCTCAACTTTAGGTGTGTTCCCTTTAGAGAATCTTTTCTTCAACTGCAATTGATTCATATCTTTCGATATTTTTCAATTTTTGTGCAGAGGGTAAGCTTTTTTAAAGCACGTAAAGTATTATACGAGGTCTAGGCCATTGCTTCCGCAATATCAGAAGACCAGGTATAATACCCCAGATATCAAACAATATAAAAACCTAGTATCTCAAAATCAGGCAATCTCTCAAACAAGATTTCGGGGGTTACCCATATATTAGAGAGATGTTCCCCACGAGATAAGTAAGTATATGATATTTAGGTTTATATCTCGAAAACAATCTACTAAGCGTGCAAAAACCTACTGGCATATCATCAGTGAGACCGTTTATCACATTTGACTTTCCATTTCTTTAGCGTACTGTGATTGTCTACTAATGTACTATCATTTCCTCTTTTTACACAAAACTCATTTTTGAATTATATCATGTTTTTGGCTTTTTCAAATTTTCAAATGTTTTGGGATTTTCTGACATTTTCTTACTCCCCCTAAAATTCAAAACATTTAATGAAATTTGACAACCTGATACTGATAGCTTTGTCTCGCCATCCTTTTCTGCATTTCATGCTCTGTTTTGCAGAAAATATATCATGTAAAGCAGTATTTACCCCCATGATTTACAACACATTGATATTTTACTGTTTAAAAACCGTTTTTCAATCTTGTGAAATTAATCATGTTTGTTCAGCCGTGAGGGTTTCGGCATATTCAATCAATCATATTTTTGAATTTTTTTTGGATATTTGACAAATTTAAAAACAAACATATTTTCAATTTTTCAAATTTTTGACAATATAAAAACATATTTTTGGTTTTTAAATTTTTTATTTTTAGGGTTTTTGAAATATTGTTTATTTATGTACAAAAAATCAAACAAACTCCCTGATTTCAGACGCAGGGACCAGCAGCCTTCTTTTCTCGTGCCAGGCTGCTTCTTTCGTTGATTCGACTTTCATCCTCTTTCTGAAGCACCTGTACATTCAAATTACTCAATTACTTGAATAATTTAGCCCAGGTCTGTTTAACCTTAGGCATTTCAACACAATATGCTTCATTCAACTTCGGAAAATCTTTGTCATTTTGTACAAAGACTTTTTCAATTTTGACATCATCTTTTTCCTCATTTACCGAAGTCATTTGTTTCTTAACTGTCCATGTTTGACCTTTTGGAGCACCTCTTTTGTAAAAATGTGAATTCTTTTGAACATTTTGATTTCAACAACTTTTGTTTTCCAAAACTGATTTGGTTTCGTAGCATCGACAGTTGTTTTCCAACTTTGTGTTGTTCTAAATCTGGGTGTGTGAAAATTCCAGGTCTGTCTAGAATCAAACCTATTTGAATTTGATTTCCAAGTTAGATTCGAAGCAAACTTGTTTGTGTTGTATCTCCAAGTTTGTCTTGAATCAAATCTGGTTGACCTTTGTTTCACATCCTCAGATCTCTGTTTCTCAACATCATCAGATTCTTTTTCGTCTCAACATCAACATGTTTCAGATTTGGACACTTGCATGCAAGTTGTCCAGTTTGATCACATTTAAAGCATGTTCTCATGGACACATCTTTGACCTGTTGTTGTTGATTTTTTCTGAGCATAGAACTCTTCATTAGACTGTCGTCTAAATTGGAGTTCTTTCTCTTCTTCGGAAATTGTTCCGTGAATAAAGTTCGTCTTTTTCTGATAATTTGATTTTTCATTTTTATTCCAACTTTGTTTCTTCTTATAACCTAACCCAGCCTTCATGTTTTTCTTCTTGAAACCAGGTTTGTTATAAAAAGTTTTATGACCTTTTCTAGCAAACTTTGGAATTTCAGATTTTTCAATTTCAACCATTTTGAAAACTTTATCAATCTTTTCTGAAATCACATTCTGAATCGGGAATACAATTTCTAAAAATAATTTGTCCGATCCAATCATGGTATAAACCAATCCTTTTGAATCATCATTCAAATTTTTCTCAGATTTTGAGTTTTTCAGATATTCTTCATGAAAACCACCTTCATTTTCATCCTGTGATTCAGATTTACCTGTTTCAATCGACTCTTCTTTCAACACACTCTCAACAAACTTACCTACCACCTATGAATCACTAGAATCATCAGATTTGGAATAGGTTACGTCAATGTTATCTGGCAATTGATCGACCATGTTGAAAGCTTTTTCGACTTTCTCATCATCATAAAATGCAAACTTTTCCGGTGGAGGAACTTGATGATACTCAGAACCAATACCCTTTTTGTTTTTCTCAGAATCATCATCACCCAGTTTTATGTTGAAAATTCTTTCAAGCACATATGATGACGCATAATAGCTTTTTAACTTGTTGTTATCCTGTTCTAAATCGGGTATTTGACGCTTCAACTTAGCAACATCCTCAATATAAGAATTAACAACTTGTTGCTTTATTGAATAATGTCTCTTTAGCGTATCAGTTGTTTCAGAACAGTATCTCAATCTAGATTGAACAAGTTTCATTTGACTCTTCACATCTTCATATGATTGTTTTGTAATGTGGTAAGCCAATTTTATTGAATCATACTCCTTTTTCATTTCCTGACATGCATTTTCTTTTTGAATACATTCTTCTGTCATTTTCAAAACCTTTTCTTTCAAAATTTCATTTTCTTTTTCTAAACTCTTGCACTTTTGTGTTAGTTTTTCATCATTTTCTTTTAAACTTTTTCATTTCCTAACATTTCTTTGCATTTATATTTGAAAACTTCTTCGATTTTATTAAATTCTAGATTTCTTGTTCTAAACTTTTCATCTTTTTCATTACAAGCACTGCACGTTTCCATGCATTTCTTGCACTGTTCAATTGTTTCATTTAAGCTTTCAGAATCAGATTTTACCTTAGTGATTAGCACCTCGGCTTTCTCTGCTATTTCTGTCTAATCAACATCTTTCTTTTTCTCATCACCAGCATCAACATCATCACCAGCATTCAAACTCTCAGTCTCTTCAACCAAATTTTCTATCTTCACTTCTTCTACTTCCTCTTTCTTCTTCATCTCTTCTTCAACCTGCTGTTCTTCAGTAACAACTTCTTTTTCAACAACTTTTTCTTCTATCTTCTCTTCCTCAGCTACCTTCTTCAAATCAGTTACCAACTCATCAACATTCTTCTTCATTATTTCTTCATCCCTCTTCTTCAGACTTGCTGTCATTACATCACGAATTATCTTGTCCAGTCTTTTAAGATAAGTTTTATCTTTTGCAACATTTGAATAGTATTCGCCAGGCAGAGGAATTACTGCAAGAACATCATTGAAAACCACTTCTTTTCGATGAACGACATGATCACCATTTTTGTTGACATATCAATCTCTCTTCTTGTCGTATCTTCCACAGTACTTTGCATCTTCGTATTCTTCGTGCATTTTCTCAATTCTGCAACCTGCAAAGAATCTTTCTCTTTCAGATTTTCTTTCAAAATTTCTTCTCGACTTCTCTCCTTTATCTCAGCAACAAAAGCACAATATTTGCTCTTTGATACAGTTCTGCCATGAGCTATGAGACGATCATCAACAATATCATCTTCTGGAAGAAATTCACTCCAGTCAAACCCTTCATCATCATGGATTACCGCACATGCTCTTGACTTCTCTTTGGGATTATTTTCAGTCAGTTTCGGCTCTTCTTTGCTACGGTGGTAAATCGCCTTGTGGTAATAATCATCATTGAAAGGTTTCTCAGTTTCGTCAACTTCAGAATTTTTGCATTCTCTTTTGAAATGACCTTTTTGCTTACATTTGAAGCAGGTCACTTTGGATTTATCAAATCCCAGCTTTGTTGACGGACCACTTATTGATTGCTTCCCAGTAATCTCCATATATCTCTGAGCTCTTCGAATGCAACTTGCTAAACACCAGCGTATGTCAATGAATTCCATTTATGCTGGGTCGATCTGGTCATAGTCTTCCGTTGTCAGCTCTGAGTTTCCAATTTTTCCAGACACTAAACCTCCGTATGACTCTAACACAGATGCCAGAAAACTCATTTGTTGTTTAGCTGCATTGATGCTCATAGCCAGAGAATTCTTCAGTTTCAAAGCAATGTTGCAAAGAATTTCTTCTGATTCTTCAGGGTTTGCTTTTGAGGAAGATGAATGATATCCTGGATTGTAGCTTGATGAGCTTTTCTGTAGTTCTTTTGATTTTTCAACATTGAATGTTGTCTTAGGTGATTCACCAACTTTCACCGAAGGTGTGCTACCTTTGTAATAAAGACCAACATTCTGTTGATATGAAGAACTGCTCATCTTGCTCTGTTTCTGCAATTCAAGCTCATGAGTTTCAATTTTTTTCAATCAATACATCGAGAGTGATTGTATCATATAACACATCGTTTTTCAAAATAAAAACAAACGTTTGCCACTGATCAGCTCATGGTAACGCTTCAATTATTTTGTCAATCACTTCTTCTCTCGTTTTCACAATCCCAAATCTGTCTAACTCAATTTTTAAATGGCAAAAATGTTCAATCATTTGCCTCACTGTCTCTCCCTTTAAACTATCAAACAAATCAAACTCCTTTTTAGTAAAGCAATTTTATTCTTTTTAATTTGTTTTCCACCCTCAGCTTTAACCCTTAATGCTTCCCAAACCGATTTTGATGACCCATCATGATTTAACAATGAAAATATATCATCTCGGATAGATTATTGAATCAATGCTATCATCTTCTGCTCATATGAGAATTTCCGTTTGTCTTCATGCTTGTCATTGATCGGTCGGCTGTATCGAAACTCTAAGCAGAACCAGCTCTCGTGAGCATATGCCTTGGTCCAGTTCAGGAATCTTTCTTTCCACCATGTATAATCTTCTATATTATCAAGTTTAGGTGGTTTTGAATAGGTTCCATAGAAGTTATCATGTTTTATGTTATCATTTATTGTTTTTGTTATTGATTTCGGCATGACAGTTGAAGTTTCTGACGATTCTGATGTAAACGCTTTGTAGAACGTGTTGTAGAATTCTTCAACCATGATGTTATCTCCTCGAATCACCTTCAGACAAACAAACACGATCAGTTCAAAAATTATCAAACAAACTGTTGGATCGGATGAGTATCATATCGAGTGGGTCAACAGAAGTCAACAGAGTAACAATGATCGGGTGACAGTGGATCGGGTGGTGATCCGATCGAGTGACAGTGTTCCTTGGATCGGGTGGTGATCCGATCGAGTGACAAGCTGTCCGATCGGGTGAGATGATGTCCGATCGGGTGAGATGCTGTCCGATTGGGTGACTAATGCTTTGGATCGGGTGACTATATGCCTTGGATCGGGTGGCTACTCGATCGGGTGACTACGTGCCTTGGATCGGGTGGCTACTCACTAAGGTTTGTTTAACGAAGTAGCATGAGTTGCTACTTTAAATGATGGTGCTTGCTGGATTTTTTTAAAAGGTTTGTGGATGCTGTTACATTGATTAGATATTGGTAGGAAAGTGAGTCACATTTTTTTATTATAAAAAATATAACAATAAACGAACAAACACATACAAACCTTAGTAACTGTGTTACACAAGTTGACGCCTCCCCGCACGTTGTGGTGGGATGTTGATTATCGCACAACATACAAAATATATCGCTTCTACATTTCAACATAAAAAAATATTCAATCTCCTCGGAATAAAGAAAATTAAAGTAAATTTCTTTTCTAAGAAAAGAGGTTTGAATAAACGGGTCATATAGCCATTAAAAATAGTCTTTAAACGCATCAGGTTGTTCAAGGAAAACTAATTTGACAATATGAATCCCTGATTTGAATGGTCTCTTTATAGTTGTTATGAGGACCAGCAGCACACTCATGTTACTGGGTGCAACTGTCACTAATATGCAAACTACTTTTATCATCCATTGACATTTGATGATCACTTTCAGTTATGTTTAGTGTTTATCAATGCTGAATTTGGGTGCTCTTTTGTATCTAATACACTCTAAGGGTAGTTTGCTTGACAAAATAAGTCGATGACAGTAGTCCGAAAAGGGGTCTGTTTAGAAAAGCGAAACAGCCGCAACCCAAAAGAAGGGCCGCTTTGCTTTAAAAAAAGTTGCAAAAACAGGCGACTACATTTAAGATCAATCAATATATACTACATTTAAGATCAATCAATCTTCAGCGTCTTCTTCAAGATTACATTACCCTTTGTGACTCCAAAGTTGAAAAAATTACTCATTCATTAAAAAATTCCCCAAACTTTCTTCCTAATGAACAGTCGAAGTTGAAAATAGTAACCTAAATCGTCAAAGCATACCTGCTGGAGTCGTAATCGCCTAACGACAGCCTTCGACTTGGTTGTGGTTGTGTCGAGGGCGGCAAGTTTGAGAGCGGAGTAGTGTTGAGCGATGTTGCTTGATGCCCTTCTGAGACGCCAAAGTTTAAAAACAAACAGTCGATTTGTTAAACAATTTCCCAACTATCCTCACAACCAACAATGGAAGTTGAAAAGAGTAACCTAAATTGCGCAAATCGTACCTGGTGGAGCCCTAATTGCCTGACGAAAGCCTTGAATTTGGTGGTGGTTGTGTCATCGGCTTTAATGGCGTCATATGTAACCTGGAAACCTACACTCATGGCATCATTACCTGATCACTAAGAAGTTTCTTTTATCAAAACTGGCCTAGAAAAGAGAGTGAATTAAATTGGTTAATGGGCAAATTAGTTGTCGTGGGCTTTTGATTTAGTTGTTTTGGGCTGCCAAGTATAACAGCCGACCTATTGTAAATCACAAGAGATGAAAAATAAATAGGAATAATCACAAAATATCATCACAATTTTGCTCCTTCGTGCATAAACACAAGATTCCTTTAACAGGCATTTTAATTTGGTTAACAGTAGGTCAACAACAATATGAACAATACAAAGCAAATGGGTGAACTTTAATTTTTTCTTCAATATTACCCTAACTAAACCAAATCCATCAAAAATGAAAACAAAAAGACAGAACGTTAGCAGCAAATTGAGCAGGAAATCAACAATCATATTCTTCTTCGACATTACGTGACCCACGGAAATGAGATATCCAAAGAAAACAGCTCTCCATTCATTCAAAAAATTTTCGTACAATACCTTTTGATACCACAAATCCAGATTCTTCCCAGTGAACTAAAAGTTGAAAAGAGTAAGCGTACCTGTTGGAGCCCTAATCGTCAGACGGAAACCGTCACTTAGGTTGTGGTCAACGAAGTAGGTAAAGATGCAACCTTTCGATTTGGTAGGCATTGTGTCTCCGACGCCAAATTGGGGCAGAGAGGTGTAGATCAGCGGTGTTAGGTGGCTTTCTTCGGAGAAGAGCGGTGGTGAGCGATAGATGTATCAGGTGATGTGTACACGGTGATGTGTACACGTGGATGTCATCTGAGAGCTGAGAGCTGGATGATGTGTGTGCAACTGTTCATAAGACATTACCTAAATTGTATATATTGAATAATGCCAATTTAAATATATTAACAATAATACACCTAATAAGGTTATAATTATAATTATATTAAAAAGTATTAGTTGCATTAGTAAAAAGAATAATTTAATGTGTTCACTACTTTTATTACAAGTAAATTACCAATAACTAATACATCGATCATAAGAATTTTAGAACTTATATATTTTCTGAAAAAATCCACAAATAATATTAAGTATATTTTAGTTTACTATATTAGCATTTTAACATGATTTCTATATAATATACGAACATGATTAAATCTAACAAAAATCAATACAATGTCCAATATATCTGAGAAATTCCAGAATTTATTCTAAGAGTTTAGATCATGTACAAACAGTGCTAATGTAAGAACAGATCTGAGTCATTGATATTCTAAATCAATGGTTGATATTGATTACAAATAAAACCCCTGTAATTAAAAATTAATACTATCAAGTTAGGGGTATTTTAGTCATTTCCCATAAAATACTAATTCCACCAAGTTTTTTAAACGAAAATAACTTTTATATATTTCATTAATTTTGGAATTATACCATAAAATCAAGTATTTTTTTATCTTTAATATGAGTACCATATTGCTATATTTTTTTATTTATAAAAATAACTTTTAAAAAGTTACAAAAATATGTTTTATAATTGTGTTAGTTATGTAGTTGGAATTGTGCTAATATAAAAATGTATTATGTTGATTTTAAATCTATACGTAAGTTCTTATTTTATTATGTAATACGTATGTGTTTTTCCCTTTTGTGTTGTTATTGGGAGACTATTTAGAAATAAATTTGTTTTATACTAGTTATGTAATAGTATGTGTTATTTACAAAGTTAAAACAAAAACATGAAATTGTGCTAGTATGTAACAATATGTGTATAAAAAAAACATGAAATTGTGCTAGTCTGTAACAGTATGTGTTGTTTATAAAATAAAAAAAAATGAAATTTTGCTAGTATAGAACAATGTGTTGTTTATAAAATTGTGCAAGTTATGTAATAGTATATGTTGTTATTTTTTTTCCTTTTGTGTTATTATTGGGAGCCTATTTAGAAATAAATTCGTTGGAAGATCGTTTTTTTATTGGGCTAATGTTGTTTATGTTGGTGTTACTGTCGGATGCCCAGACGGTGGTGTTAAGAGAGTGCTAATATCGTTATTTGATTGTGCTAATGTCGTTTTCTGATTGTACTAATGTCGTTATTTGATTGTGCTAACGTCGTTGATAATGGAAGTTTCTTTTTTGATTGAAACAGGAATGCTGATAATGTGGATGGTCTTATGTTAATGCTAATGTCGTTTTTTGATTGTGCTAAGGTCGTTGATTATAAACGTTTTTTTATTGAAACGAGAGTGCTAATAATGGAAGTTCCTTTTTTGATTATGCTAATGTCGTTTATGTGGGTGTGCTTATGTTTTTTGTTGGTGGTTCCTGCAGGTTGGTTTGATCTGGATATGTTACAAAATTCAAATTTTGGTTTGAATTAATCTATGTGGATTTAGGGATATTTTGATAATTAATTTTAATTAGATATAAATAAATAGGGTCAAAATGTCTAAATTACCCCTAAACTAATTTTTAATTGAAGAACACTTGTCATTTATGTATTGGTTCTTATGGTTCTTACAAACATAAGAGTTTCTATTTGATCACATACCTCTATTCTAATATAACAATAATCAATTTAGTTGGTTCAATTTCATATAAACATCAAACTAGATTAAAAAGCGCTAAGTTCAAGTTTCAAGAGCCCTAGAAATAAAGAAATCAAATTTGTACAGATTATGCCCTCTATCCCAGGAATGGATAGAGGGGTTTTGTAGAGCTAAAAAAATTAAGGAGAATGGGCTTTGGAACTACTTGATTTGGTGCACGAATGAGAAAGATATCGTCACTTGAAGTTTCAAGCCCTAGATTCGTGTTTGCTTAAATTCGTGATTTTCAGATGTTATGAACGGATGTTGTGAGTGGTGAAAAGTTGGGAAATGTTCTTGAAATCGAATGGTATCAAGATTTCAACCTAAGGTTAACGATTTCTCTAAAACCCGATTCAAGCTCTTGCATACTTTTATGGTGTGATAATGGTGATGAAATTTTGGATTATTCTAGATCATTTATGATGTTAATGAACTGTTAAATGATGTTGTTGGGATTGAACCCTACCAGAGGAACATTTGATTAAAGCCAAAACTGGATCAGAGCATTGGATCCAAAATAAGCAGATGTTTGTATTCATTCTCTCCCCTTGAAAGTGGCTAAACAACTGATGGCCTCTATCTACTGCTCGTCTACAACAACTGATCACTAAACTGCTGATGATTAAAGAACTGTTGAAGACTAACACTGATGCTCAATCTACTGATCTGGGTCAAGCACTGCAGAAGGCATAAAGTACTGCCGGAGTCACAACAGTGGAAGGAGAAAGCAGTAGTTTAGTCTATTCCTTTGTATTGTAATGTAATCAGTAGTTTGATAGCAGTAGTTGTATTAGATCAGTAGTTTCACGTTGTTAGGAAGTTAGATGTCACTTTCATGGTGACGTCAGCCAAGATGCTTCGGTGGTTTGCTCGTGCCTATAAATAGAATAGTACCCAATACTGTTCTATTAGCTCTTTCACCACTTGTCTTCCTGCACGAACAACTCATTGTGAGCTCAGGATGAGGGGGAGTTTGTAATACATGCATGCAAAGTTGTAATTGAAAGATTGAAATAAATTTAATCATTCGGTTCAATGTTAAACATGTGTGTTGAAAGCAATTCTCCTGTTTGATTGTGTGTGAAAGTTTGTTTCCATTTACATTCCGCTGCAATTACTTGTTCATCTTCTTAATTCTAAAACAAAAGCACAATAAAAAAGAAACTCGGATCCTAACAATTGGTATCAGAGCTCGGAAAGTCAAATTTGATCTAACAATCATTTTGACATAAATAGTTCAGCTCATAATCGTTGATACTATTAAATTGTTCGTTTCGCTGAAAAACAGAGTAAGGTTTAATCACCATCAAAGTTGATTAATTAGTACCTGTAAAACAACCAGGATGACGTCACAATCACAAGATGTTAACAATAACATCGGTTCTCTCTTCAAACCACCCATGCTGAAGCGAAATGAGTACAACATCTGGCAGAGAAGGATGGGTCACATCCTTGCTCAACAGAATACCGGATGTTGGAAGTCGGTTATCTTTGGACCACATGTTCCAATGGTGCCGAGTGCTGAGGATCCAAAGAAATATGAACCTAAGAAAGTTGAAAACTATACCGAACTGGACTTTCAGAAATTTGAACTGGATGCCAAGGCATTTAGCATTGTTGCATCTGCATTACCCAATGAAATTTATGCTAGACTGTTACATTGTAACAATGCCAATGAATTATGGGATGCAGTGAAAGAACAATTTGGGAGGACTGAAGAAGTTATTGAAAACAACAGGGAAATTTTGAACCAACAGTATGAAACCTTTTGTCACATTAAGGGTGAAACATTAACCCAGCAATTTGAGTGATTTAGCTGTCTCATAAGTGAACTTAAACTTGTTAATACTGAATTTCCAAAATCAACCGTTAATAGCAGGTTTTTGAGATCACTTCCTGATAAATGGGACACTGTTGCTTTTGTGACTAGAAATTCTGTTGAGTTCAAAGATCTGACCCTGACCCAACTTCATGGTAGACTCCTGACCTATGAAAGGGAGTTAAACCAGAAAAAGAAGTTGCATGAGTCTGGCAAAGTTGCAGATGACTATTCATTTGGTAACACAGCTCTTTTGGGTCAAGAAGAGTCTGGCAGCAGTAAGGATCAGAGTTATGATCATTTTATTGACATAACTGCTGGTGCAAACTTCAACTCTGATCCTCACTCATCCAATTTTGCTTTCACAGCAAATGGAGAAAGCCAGAACTCTGATAATCTGTGCTTTGAAATCAATGACTTACAGCATTTTGATCCAACTGATCTTGAAGAAATGGACATTTTGCATCAACTGGCATTGCTAAGTGTAAGAACTAGCAAATTTTACAAAAGGACAGGAAGAAAATTCCCAGGGTTACATGGGAATCTAAAAGTGGGGTTGGATAAATCCAAGATCAAGTGCTATAAGTGTAATAGGATAGGTCATTTTGCTAGGGAATGCAGGAGTCAAACCACTGGTCCAATTATTACACATCCCAGCTCAAACCCTAGACCACAAAATGTCACACCCCAACCAATGGCGGAAACATCGGGATGAGACGAAGTGTGAAGATTGCTCGAGACATCATAACACTATTTGTGACGATAATTAAATAATTCCCATTTCATTTCATAACATCAAATTGTCAACATTACATAAATTCAAGTAACAACAAGTTCAAAAGAAATACCTATAACATAAGCAAAATTGATACGACATATTAAACCTAAACGTCTATATGTGTATCTAGGCATCAACGCTACTTCTTTTCATAGCATCGTCATCATCAACCTGTAACATGTTTAAAATACAATTCAATGCAAAAGCAAAGGCGAGTATACAAGTTTGGTACGTACATAACAAAAGATAAGTTTTAAACAATTCCTCATAGCAAGCATGTGATTCAAGATAAACAATAAATATGGCATGTGTCTAACATATCAAACCAAGGAAACGCAACATGCTCATGACATAACCTCAAGTTTACGGGCGGGTCGTTAATCCTATAGCGCTACATATGTCACGGTTTGGCTCGTACGAAGTTAATGATAAGTTCAACACATAAGAATCACCCAAGTTTAAAGTATCAAGCCATCACGTATACAGGCATGTTATAGGAATGTGCATGTGTTTAAGCAAAATGTTCATGTGCAAGTTTTGATAAGCAAACATGTTACACCCCAAAAGTGGTAAAAGTAAAAGGGGGAAATACGAGTATACTCACATAATTGCTAAGTCTTCCGATTATTCAAGTACCGACGAGCGTAAAATTAGGAGGATGGAACACCAATGTCACCCTATATAAGCACACGATGGTGCATGAATAAACGGAATTACGACGAAGGATATGAATTGGAATTTAGTGTAAAACTAGTTGATATATATGTATATTTACATATAAATACAAATACATATATTTAATATAGTTTAAGTAATAATCTAGATTAAGTTTATCGAAAAATATTTATAAAAGTATTGTCAAAAATAATTATACATTTATAATTATTGTTATAAAAGTTATTTGTATCCAATACGTTTTCATTAGTGGTTCGACTATAAAATATTGGGTTGAGTTTCTTCTGTTTTTGGACGATCCCGACAACACAAGTTGTCGATATATTTGTCAAAACTCAACCATTAGTCATAACGTAAACAATATATATAAGAATTCTCGTTAAATACAAGAATGTACTAATCGTAACAATTCGATGTTTAAAGTAATGATTATGTACAAAATAAAGACAAAATTAGTGTTGTTTAAAATGTACCGAATCTCGAACGAGTCGCTGACCCGTTAGTTAACCGGTTGGCTACTGTTGACTGAACCGAAACTGACTCGAACCATAACGAACTTGAACCGAGTCACTCAAACCCGACTGGAACGGAACCGAGACCCGAGACTGACTTGAAACTAAGCTGAGCTCGAACCAAACCCTTGAGCAGACCCGAGCCAACCCAATGTCGTCGCCGTCATCGGCTGTCAGAAAAACATAACAGAACACGAACATAACCCGAACCAGTTGGACCGGTGCGGACTGAACCGAAATAACCCGAGCCGCGAACCACCACTGCTGCCACCGTCGTCCACCGCTGCAGACGCAGCCGGAGAATGCCGCCTCCGCCGTCGTCTTCAGCCGTCGCCGGCACCAATCCTCTCCGACTTCTCTCTCTCTCTCTCTTGTCTTCCTTTCTCGCTCGAGATAACCTCCCGACGCCACCACCACAGCACCGCCGCTTGTGGTGGCCGGTTGGTTCAACCAAAGAGAACAAGGTGCTAAGAGTTTGAAGTTGTGGTATGGTTCTTAATTGTACTGATGAGTATTTGCAGGGATTTCAAGAATTAAGGGGGAAGGGATGTGTATGTGGTTTGGAGAAGGTTAGATAAATTTGAGAGGGAAAAGTTGGATATGTAGAAAACGGCTGATGAAAAGTGGGTGTCATTAGGGTTTTGTTAAAATGTAGAAAGAGGGTAGGTTAAGTGTTTTAAATAGGTGGAGTTTGTAATTTGGTTGGGTCTTTAATGGTTATTAGTTGGGAGATAGCACAACAAAACAACGCGGATTAGCCTTTGGGGCGCACAAGGCAGCTTATGTTTCTATTTTTTTTCCACTTTATGTTAGATATTTATTGGCATATTATGATATAAGGTATGACAAATAAATGAAGCATAGAAAAATCAACCAACAAGATGTTGTCCAGCCGATTCTTGGCTGTGGATTACTTTTGGCCGCATATGGCCTTCACATTCCCTTTTATTTATTTTTTATTGCAAATATACGTTTGATATAATAATGGCATCTTACACTATATATTAGTTTAATAAAACGGACCAAATAGTTCATCCAAATCCATTTTGAATACATGAACGTTACTATTAATTAGGATGGCATATTAAGTGGTACTAACTTATTACATCAATAATAGGGAGTGGTGCAAGAAGGAAAACAACCAAAATAATAATAATAATAATAATAATAATAATAATAATAATAATTTGATCGTGAACTTTGGTCTGGTGGAATTCGATTGGCCACAAGGCCTTTTGGCTCTTTTTTTTTGTATATTATGTATTACTTAAATTAATTTATTAATATGTATATTAATGTTTATTTTATACATAAAACAGGAAATTAAATAAGTTTGTATGAAATAAAGTATAGGTTGTGTATCGTGAACGTAGAATCAAGTGCTTGCACGTATAGGATATCTAGAATCACGTATTGACTGTAAGTTACGCATGCGTTTACCAGGGCACGAGTATGTATCAAATGTATAAAATGTTTAAGCATGTAAACGATAAACGAAGTATAATTCGTATGAAATAATTAGTTTTATTACGACCGGAGTCTCGGATTTACAATGGTGTGACACGAAATGCGATTACAAAGGAAACAAGTTTCCAAAAATAGACTATGCAAGATACGCTTTCTAATTAAGGAAAGTTATGAAAAAAATGGGGCGTTACACAAAACCACCAAAGCACTGTGCACTATGCCCAATATACCCCTGCTGCCCATGTTAACACTGCTCACTATGCACATCCTGCAACCCTTATGCCTGTGCATTATGTTCAAACCACTGTTCCCCAAATTCAGTATGTCCAAGCCCCTGCTCCCCAGGTTCAGGTGCAACAAGTTCCACCTCAACAAACTGCACCAACAGTGGTTCAACCAGACCAACAAAGCTTTTTCACACAAGGGCTGGTTGACTGGAGCAGTTTACGTGAGGAGTTAGGAGATGAAAATTTTGCATTGTATGCTCAAAGCACTGCTTCTGGTAATGATATATGTTTTGTAGCTTTGGAAACCATACAGGAGGGGCTGGAAGCTGAAGAAGAACAGTCAAGTGCTGAAACAGTAGACAAAATAGCTGAAGCAGTGGTTACTGTTGTTGCTAATGAAATACTGTTGGGAGAAAGTTCAAAACCCCTGTTGGAACCACTGTCTGACCCCTGGTCCAAAGAAGAAGGAGAAGAGAAGAAAGAAGGTGAAAAGGAAGAGAGAGCCGAGGAAGAAAGTGATCATCCATGTGATTGTGCCATGATGGCTGCATCCAAGGTATCACCTCAGGTTCTTAAAAATCTGTGTTCAGATAAATGCATCATAGCATTTGCTAACATTAAAGAGGTGAATGAAAACCTTAGGGACAGGTTGTTGACTTCTGAAGTTCAATTTGAAAAGTCATTAAAAGAACTGAAAAACAAGTTGAATGAAAAAGAAAGTGAAATTTGCAGCATCAAACAAGAGCATAGCATAACCAAGGACCAACTCCAAACAATGATAGAAAAATATCAAGTTTGCAAAAAGGAGTTGGAAGCCACCCAAATCAGTTGTGAAAAGTGGGTGGAATCCTGTAAAGGTTATGAGATTATGCTTGAAAAACAGCTTGAAAGTAATGTAAAATTTGGCATTGGGTTTAGAAAAAATGACCAAGTTGAAAACAATGCTGCAAATCATGCTGGTTCTGTTGAAATCATACCAACAAACAAGAATGGCCAAGAAGTTAAGATAACTGACAAATTTGGTAACAAAATCACCTTGGAAAGATCTGTGGGGTCCTCAACCTTTGAGGAAATTGAGTGTGATAAGTGTGACATTCTTGAAAATTTCAAACCAATGGACTTCACAACCACTGATGGTGTAAAAGCTCCCAAAGCAAAGGTCATTCCTCTTAAAGACATCCCAACAGTGGTTCAAAACTCTGTTGCAAAGGAGTCTGAAAAGAGGAAAAAGAGAGAAAAGGTAAAAAACTTATTTTGTGATTTATGTAAAAAGAAGAATCATCTAACAAAAGACTGTTTTCATCTAAAGCATATGATATCAACAAAACAAGTGTCATTGAACCTCCTAAGAGCTACACCATCTGTGGCAAATCAAACCACACCACTCAAGAATGTGTGTATCTCAAATCCTTTGATGTAAAAAAGAATGAGTACACTGCAAAAACATCCTTGAGTTCATCAACACCACCAGTCAAGTTCCAAAGGAATCAACCACTGTTTGTGCCAGTCCAAACAGCTGTTACCAAACAGCTTAACCAAACCTCTGTTACAAGAGATGTTCAGGTGACTGATGCATCCCCTGCTAACCAATACCGAAGAGGTAAAGGTTAACCACCATACCCAAGGGTCCCACATGTTTATGAAGCCTACAAAAGGCCCTCTAAACCAAGAGTGAATAGGCATCCCTTTGGGTATCTACTGCTGATAGGGCAAGACCCCCAACAGTGGTTAGAGAAAAACAGTTCCAAATCTGTCCAAACCCCTGAGCTAACCACTGTCCATCCACCTGAACTTTACCTAGACACTGTTGAGACCCCATCCAAAGCCTTATTGGCTTTGGAGACCCTAATGAACTAACCTTTTACTTAATGTGCAGGGAGCTTCTGCATGCTTAGATAGTCTTTGGAATGTAGATAGTGGAGGCTCCAGGCACATGACAGGATGTAGAACCCTACTCAAAGATTTCAAAACTCATGGAGGAGGTGATATATCCTTTGGTAATAATAGTAAAGGGAGGGTTATGGGGTCTGCTACAGTTCAGTCTGGTAATGTTAAGTTTGAAAATGTCAATCTAATAGACAATCTAAAATTCAACCTCCTAAGTGTCTCACAAATGAGTGATAAGGGCTATGGATCATTCTTCACCAAGGAGTATTGTAGGATTGTTGGACCAGAAATGGTTAAAAAGATTGAAGAAATAATAAAAAATGGAAAAACTCAACTTGTTGCTCAAAGGAGTGGCAATGTTTATGTAGTTGATATGTCAAAAGAGAGCCCCAGGACTGATGCCTATCTGTTCTCGGCTGCCTCTAACAAAGAGACATAATTATGGCACAGGATATTGGGGCACACAAATCTCAAGACAATCACTGCTTTGTCAAAACATGGGTTAGTAAGAGGTTTACCTCAAAAACTGTTCACCTGTCCTGAGCATTGTGTTTCCTGCCTAAAAGGAAAACAACATAAAAGCTCATATAAGTCTATTGAAGAGTCCAAAACAACCAAGTGCTTGCAAATGCTTCACATGGATCTTTTTGGCCCAGTTAAAGTCATGAGTCTTAGAAAGAAAAGATATTGTTTGGTTATTGTTGATGACTTTTCTAGGTTTACATGGACTTACTTTTTACACTCCAAAGATGAGACTGCAGGCATTTTGCAAGACTTTGTTACACAGGTTGAAAAGCAGTTTGACTTGCCAGTAAAAATCTCCAGGAGTGACAATGGCACAGAGTTCAGAAATAAGGAGTTGGATGATTTCTGTGTGTCAAAAGGAATTGTAAGGCAGTACAGCATTCCAAGAACACCAGAACAAAATGGGGTTGTTGAGAGAAAGAACAGGACATTGATTGAGGCTGCCAGAACCATGCTTGCTGATTTAGGTTTGCCATTAACTTTCTGGGCAGAGGCAGTAAACACTGCTTGCTATGTCCAGAACAGATTTTTAATCAACCCTAGGCATCAAAAGACTGCCTATGAACTACTGTATAAAATAAAACCACTGATCTCATTTTTCAAAGTTTTTAGCTGCCCATGTTTCATTTTAAACTTAAAAGATTCTATCTCAAAGTTTGCAGCCAAAATTGATTGTGGTTATCATCTGGGATACTCAACCACTGCTAAGGCCTACAAAGTGTTTAACACAAGGACCAAAACAGTGGAAGAGACTTTGAATGTGAAGTTCAATGAACTTTCATCAATGAAAATCCCTGCAAATCCTGCAGAATTGTTTGATCTTGATAAATTTACCTTTGAAAATGTTGCTGTCAAGACTATCATGGAAGCTAGGTTCAAAGACACACAAGCAGATATAAAGGCAATCAAGGCCCACTTGCTGAACACCACTGGCACTGCTCCTCCCTCTATCATCTTTGTGGACAACCCACCACCAGCCGATGCCAAAAAGGGGGAGAAAATGAAGCAGCTAAAGAAAAAGGGATATGAAGATGGGTTGTACATTGCACCAGATAATTCAAGTATGCTTGCAGACATCCCTAAGCCAGATGGTTCTAAAAAGGTTGATGTAACCCTAAATGCCATTGTTGATGAAAAGGAACGGCTAAAAAGGGATATGGAGGCAAAAGGGAAATCAAGGTTTGAACAAGAGAAAAAAGTTTATATGGAGATGGAAGTTCAGGGTGTTTCTGAGCCCAAGGATGAAGAAAATCCTGAGCCACAAAGAAAACAGCCCACTAGAAAAGTGAGGCAACCCAAATCCATACCTTCCAGACCCACAAAACACACTCCCAAACCTCCTAAAAACTCCCCACATCAACCATCCAAACCAACAACTGTTAAAACACATGTTGTGTCAACAACTATTGGTACTTCAGTGGTTTCAGCAGTTGTTAACCCAACAACCACCACTTCAAGACACACTACAACCACTGCTCCCACTTCAACCGCTGCCCCACCAAAAACATCCTCACCACCACAAAACCCCTGCTAAAATGCAGAAGACAGCTGATGACACATCATCAGTTGTAATGACAACAGTGGTTGAAACACCAGTTGTTTCAACAATTGTTAGTCAGCCACCTTCCACTTCAATCACCACCACTCAAATCACCACTTCTCAACCCACCAAAACACCACCAACCTCTCCTAAAACAAAAAGGAGAAGGATAATTTTGGAAGATGATGACTCTTCACCACCACCAACTTCATCACAACCACTGTCTCTTGTTACAATTCCTAACCCTGTTCCACTCTCTTCAGCACAAGTTCAAAACCCAAACACTGCCATTATTTTTGCAGCTGTTCAGTATCCATTAGAGCTTCAAGCAGTCAGAGAGGAGATAAAATCCTTCTACTCTGAAGATGACCTTGTATAAATTCCAATACTTGGTATTGGTTATATATTCTTGTCCAAAAATATATTTTTAAGTTCATAACTTGTCCAAGTTAAATACTATGCTAAGAAATATATTTTCATAAATATATTTTCTTGTATTTTTCCATGTGCTTCTTTGTGAAGAATTTTTGTACACTTGTATACTTATGTATTCTCATGTATTTGTATGTGTATTTTGTATTCATACTCCTTAGGAGTATTTAGTGTATTTTCAAGTTCTTAATACACTACTACTTATAATACATACAATATACACTTAGCACAAAATTTGGTGATCACTAAATATATATATTTTCCCCAAAAATATACATACTTAATATTGACTTTAACTTGAAGAAATCACCATTTCATGACTTGTAATTTTACACAAAAATTAGGGAAACCTTGGTAAATATTTTTAGGTTAATTTTTAGGGAATAAGTTTCACCAAAACTTATATTTTTCTGAGTTTGACATAGTTTCCCCTAAAAATGGAGGTTTCCCATGTTTTCAAAAGATGTGTTTATTTTCTTTTCAATCATCAAAACAATTTTCAACAACAATCATCACCAACATATACTAATTTTTCCATATGAAATATCATGGTGAACTTGATTCTTGTTAAAAATGTGTAGTCTTCTAGATCGACACTTATCATATTATGATCTTTCCAAAAATAAGTGTTCTTTTGTATTTTAAACAAACTTATGTGAAACTTTAATCCACTAACTCAATCATCCATGAGTTTAATGGTCTTAAAGTTTGTAAATCATGTTCTAAAAACTACTTTTATGTCCATTAGAAAGATCATTATTTTTAACATCATGTCTAACCATGGATCTTTCAAGATCCATGCTTAATAACTTTAGATCTTTCATAAACAAGCTTTATGTTAGACTTTTAACAAACTTTCCATGAGGTTTAGTTTCAAAAATTAGTTCTACACACACTTTATTACTTCAAGATTACAGGTTTATGCATAAAAATTCATATTTCAAGTTCACATTATGCTTCATATGTTCATCTTCAAGTTTAACCATGGATCCTTCAAGATCCATGCTTAAACTTGGTAGATCTAAACTTTAACATACTTGATCTAAACATAAACACAAGATATAACATCAACAACATCAATACATATACTAAAATTTCATGTAATCACTTATTTTCTTCATGAATATGTTAGATCTTTTCATTTTTAACATTAGAAGTTAAGTTGTTTAGATGGTGAAACTTGTACATAACATAAACATGACTAAAATTAGTGACCAAGAAGCTTACTACTAGCTCTAATGGCTAGGGAAGTGGCACAAAAATGAAGGTGATGAACAAGGAAGAAATCAAGAGGTTAAAAGCTCCACAAGGTGGTCCTTCAAGTTCTAGCACCATACACCTTCCTAATTGGCCTCCATACACCTCTAGATCACCTTGGATTGAATGGTTGAAGCTTGAAAATGGATGTGTAAGTGTGTGTGTGTTGAGCCGTGAGTAAGAAGAAGAAGAAG
Source organism: Helianthus tuberosus (assembly GCA_030545235.1). NCBI lineage: Eukaryota > Viridiplantae > Streptophyta > Magnoliopsida > Asterales > Asteraceae > Helianthus > Helianthus tuberosus. The sequence goes on from JARYGA010047944.1 coordinate 27,376, forward strand.
GTGAATGAGGGTGTGTGATTTGTTTAGGCTTTTATAAAGATCTTCCAAATCTTTTTAGGGTATATTTCTTGGAATATTCTCCACATAAGATCAAATAAAATCAAATAAAATCTTTATGTGGGACCCATAGGGGCCGGATTTGGTGGAGGGGGGGGGGGTAAAATGTAAAATTTTGGAAGTTGAAGGTTTAAAGTGTAAACGGTAAGGTTTAAGTATGTTTAAGTGTGTTTAGGGGTTTTTAGGATTTTTAAGGTGTTCTATCATCAATACTAGTTTAATATCATAAAAACATTACTTCTAGTTAAATTTTGATGTCCCAGTTATTGTCCGATTGTTCGGTTCATTAGGGTTCATTATAGTGCTGAATTGCGCAGTTTCACTAAGTATGAAACAATTTTTGTGGCAGTTTTAATTTCCGACACTTTGTAAGTTATTTTGGACAATAAAACATAAATTCTACATGATATTAATGTGTTTAAAAGCTGATTATAGCTGATTTATAGCTGAATTATGCAGATTTCTGCATTTAAAGTGAGTTTCGTGTGCTTTTTAGTGCATAGTTTAGCTTCCGAAAAGTTTATATGTTAACCCTCGTATCCACACTTGGGTTTTAATGTATTTTAGATGTTGGACCTACTCCTAGGCCCTAATTCTATTATCAGACTGATTTCTATAGAACTGCTGACACAGTGTGTCTTACCGGTGAGTTTACTAGTCTTTCTGACGCAACGCTAAAGTAATGCATAAAGCAATATTTGAAGTATAAAACGTGCATGAATTCATATGTATAGCATGAAATTTGACAATGTTGACATTTAAGCACATAATTGTAGATATTTACTAATAATTAGACTGTACGGAAATTACCGGTTTTGTGCCAGTTGTCACAAAAGATCCACAATAATGCAGGGTTTTGGCATCATCTGTTCCAGGGGGAGATTGTTGGGATTGAACCCTACCAGAGGAACAGTTGATTAAAGCCAAAACTGGATCAGAGTAGTGGATCCAAAATAAGCAGATGTTTGTATTCATTCTCTCCCCTTGAAAGTGGCTAAACAACTAATGGCCTCTATCTACTGCTCGTCTACAACAACTGATCACTAAACTGCTGATGATTAAAGAACTGTTGAAGACTAACACTGATGCCCAATCTACTGATCTGGGTCAAGCACTGCTGAAGACATAAAGTACTGCTGGAGTCACAACAGTGGAAGGAGAAAGCAGCAGTTTAGTCTATTCCTTTGTATTGTAATGTAATGTAATCAGTAGTTTGATAGCAGTAATTGTATTAGATCAGTAGTTTCAGGTTGTTAGGAAGTTAGATGTCACTTTCATGGTGACGTCACCCAAGATGCTTCAGTGGTTTGCTCGTGCTTATAAATAGAACAGTACCCTGTACTGTTCTATTAGCTCTTTCACCACTTGTCTTCCTGCACGAATAATTCATTGTGAGCTCAGGCTGAGGGGGAGTTTGTAATACATGCATGCAAAGTTGTAATTGAAAGATTGAAATAAATTTAATCATTCGGTTCAATGTTAAACATGTGTGTTAAAAGCAATTCTCCTGTTTGATTGTGTGTGAAAGTTTGTTTCCATTTACATTTCGCTGCAATTACTTGTTCATCTTCTTAATTCTCAAACAAAAACACAATAAAAAAGAAACTCAGATCCTAACAGATGTATAAATGATTTTCTCAGGGATTTCGAAGCGATTAGGATAGCACTGAAGCTGGAATGTCGCGAACCAGATAGGATATAGCCGAGTCGAGTCGCGCAGGTGGAGTGAAAGAGGAAGATGAAGTGCAGTTCGATATCTGGGTTGGGTTTTATGCGTTCTAAGCCGACTTTTAACACAAAAACGAGATAGCTCACTTGTGACACCTGTGTCACTTCAATCATCAAACAAATGCCAAACCAATGAAATATTGTATTTCATACTTGGGATTTGTAAAAATATGTGTATCATTTGCACATATCAACTCTTGTTCAATTCCAAACTCTAAATCGCTTTCTGGAAGGTTATACGCGCACCGATGCGTAAATATAACCAGTTTAATGCAACGAACACTCCGGAATGGTGAAATAGACTTAACATACCTTAAATAACCTTTACATAACTTAGAAATAAGTTTTGAAGGCTTTGGTATGGCAAAAACAAGTTAATTCGCTTACAGGGACTAAACTTGACAAACTGTGAAAGTATGCCAATTTGAACTGTAACAGACATTCCGAAACATGACCATAAGTTAAACATACCATAAATATCCTTTACATAGCTTAGAAATAGGCTTTGAGGGGTTCGGTGTGCTAAAACAAACTTTTGGGTCATTCAGGGACTAAAAGTGTCAAAAAGTGCACAAGTTTGCATTTTCGCGCATAACTTACGTTCTGAATACATCCGGACATCCAAAAATTTATGTAAGCACTAAAATATTTTATTTTAGTGTTTGGCATAAGAAAAATCCATTCGTTGCGTCTTTTGGATCGTTTTTCGCGCTTATGCGCATTCCGTCGTAATTAAGCAAACATCGCGTTCGTACGACCAAACGAACCGACATCTGAAATATTTTTGAGCATTTTTCATGTCCACAATGTTTAGGCATCATTTTAGGGCCTTAAAGTTGGCTTTACGGGCCTTAGAAGTGTCGGAAATGGCCTTAAACACGTGCAGGGGCTGAAACTGTCATTTTTGAAACTTATTTTCGGATCAGAAGTCCCATGCAGCCCGCATTAGCTTTGGTGTATCCTGAAGCGGGCCGCCTCAGCCTCCCAGAACAGATAAGTATGCTTAGTCAGCAGATTTCAGCTGATTAAACCTCATCCACACATTCTAAACTTGCCCTTTCAGCTCATAATAGGCCATTTTCAGTTACCATAACATTTTGACAAGTGTACGCACAAGATTAAATCACGTTATTCAAGAAACGATCTTAACGGTTCGGGAAATACTATAAATACCCAACACATTTCACTTCATTTCTCACAAGAATCTGATCATTTGTGCTCTAAGTTGAAACCTTTGTTTCATACCTGAGCTATTTTGATCTAGATTAGCATTCGGGGACCCTTCGTAAGTGTTCCTTCGTTCTTTTATTGCTTTTCGAGTCCGAAAGTCAAACTTTGTTTGACTTTCTGCATTGACCAGTTTATGGTCGATGCGAAGTTCGTTTGAACTTCATAACGTGAGCGTGATCACGATGGTTATAGTCCCTAGTGACTATACCTACTGATTACCACGTTATCTAGGCTCAGTGACGGGCCGTAGTTTCGGTCAGAATACGTATTCTTGCGTATTTTGTAACCAAACTACTTATGGGTATCAAAACCGATTGTTTTGATACCAAACCTGTTTTCTAAACTTAGTTAAGCATGTTTTAACATGCTTAGCTCGTCACTTTTAGTTTAGTGCTTATATAGGGTCGTCAGGTAAGCGATCTAAACAATCGCTTATACTTTCGAACCCGACCCGTTTGGTCGATCATTAGGATCCGACCAAGCACATTAGGTGACCATAGTATATAGGGAATAACCTTCCGAGGTTATACCTTATGGTCGCTTCGTTTAAGTAGTTGTATGATAGGTAGTATATATGCCTTAGGTAAATTACCAAAATGCCCTTTTGACGCCAAAATTCATTTTAAGCATATGTAACATAACTTTTGACATCTAAACTGATTTGACAACAATATTAGACATGTTAAGGCATATTTTACTTATCATAGGACTAGTTAGGCGGTCCGAACGCGTTTCACGCGAACGACGCGTTAAAGTAGCATAAGCTACCTAAACGGGTCGTATTGGGTCGTAAGCACTTATGTTAGGTTTCATTTAGTATGTAGGCTTTGTTAAACCATATGACACGAGTCTCTACACTCGTTTGGTTTACGAACCCTCATTCTATCCGATCTTCCGACTTAGGTCCGGTTTATTAATGTAGTTACCTATATTAGGTGTCGTTTGATATTCCGCGATCTCTAGCATTGCTTGGTGGTTATCTTAGTACTTCTGAGCAATCTCAAGTGAGTACATAGACCCCTCTTTTACTGTTTTCCAAACTGTTTTGGGGTGAAACACATGTGCCAACTTGTTACTTTCGTGCTTTCCTATTTTCACATCACATATCTGCTATGTTTGTTAGTACATTATAGTACATGATTTCATTACATTTCATGCTATGTATGCCCATTGTGTGCGTATTTAGTGCATCGTTTTACATTACATTTCATGCTATGTATGCCCATTGTGTGCATACTTAGTACATTGTTTTACTTTACATTTCTGCTATGTATGTTGACTGATAGCATGCTAGCACATTGATTTACATGACTTTCTGCTTTGTATGTTAACTTAGCATACTTAGTCCATCGTTTTCATATAACATGTTCACTTTTGCTATGACATTTGGTTTGCACAAACGAGACTATTATACGTTCATTAACATTAGCTACGCCGCTCGGTAGTAAGTACTGGTACCATAGGACTTGACAAATCCCATTCCTGAAATCTCGGGTTTGTTTGGACGTAAGGAATGACCGAATCCGAATACATATTCTTTTGATAACTCATTTTTACATAGTTATCCGACTGTCGCAAGGCTTGGATGTATGAATTTTCACAATACCACATAAATGTTTATATCAGTATAGCATGCATTTACTACACAAAACATAACTTTGATTTAAACCAAGTTTTACTTCAATACTTTGTTTTGTACATTTTTACTTATGCTTTAAGTAGTCTTATTTTACTTACCATACATAACATTTGTTACACATTACTTGACTACTTTTGGACTATTAACATTTGATATGATTTATACAAGGACTTTTGACAATTGGTTTAAACATAGACTTATTACATTTGGTGGTTTGTTTAAGTGACTTAAGTAACGAGGCGTGTGTAATATGATACAAGCATGGTGGATACGCCGCTGGTACTTCCTATATATAAGTGTTTGTATGGTATTACATATCGTAGCGTTATTTGAATCATTTCAGTTTGAGACATATAACATTTTATACAAATAACATACTTTTCACAAGACATTGATTTATAAACAACTTATCTTATACAAACACATTTTACATGGTTATTCCTTTAACCATACATTATTCACTTATTTATACATATCATCTGATCTTATCGTTTTTCAAATGATTTACAAGACAAAGCAAATTACAGGGTTCATGACTAAACATTTTCTCAAACATAAGTCATGAAACCTATTTTTCACAAAACCTATGTATCTCACAGGCATTTTTATGCTGACGTACCTATTTTCACATGTGTTTTCAGGTGATGATGTATAGGACTTATCAAGACATACTTAGGCGGACCTGTGCCTTAGTGACTTAAAACGAGACAAGAACTAGTTAATTTATGTTATGTACTTTTTATTTCTTGTTTAAATAATGTAAACTCTCATGTTTGATTCATAAAACGAAACTTTAATTGCCATGGATTTGAAACGATTAATTCTGTTACAACACTCCCCGACGTTTCCGCCACGTTTTGTATGTTCCACGTGGTCGGGGTGTGACAGAAAAGATGGTATCAGAGCCAATGGTTATAGGGAATTAGGTTATTAGTAATGCTTTGACCTAGTCTATAACCTTCTTAGGACCCTAACGCGAGTTTACTTGTGTTTAGTCATAAAACAATACCGTCACCTATCCTTAGGCGACGACCACAACAAGAACATAAATTTCAAAACCGCTTTGAAAACTAATCATCTGTTCTAGGATGATTGATTACTAGGTTTTGAACCCTCTATTGTAAGGTTTTGAACCCTCTGTTATATTGTTTTGAACCCCTTTGAATTTTCAAAATCTCGTCAAGGTTTTGGGTTTTAAATAATGTGAACACGTGCAAACTGGAAGGGTGAATGCCTGTATTCTGGGTTTTCTGTCTAGGCAAGCACTTCGTATACATCTCATCAGACGCGAGACCAGTTGTGCTTACCTGGGAATTCTTGGGATGAGTGTTCACTTATAGGCGAGCATGTCTTTGCGATACATTATTTTTGACCTATTTACTTTGATTAATCACCAGGGTCGTTTGTTGCTTTGTAGTAACAAACAAATGACCACTATCCTTGCTTTCATCAGATTGGTTTCATCTCATTCTTTTCGTCTAATTCTCTCACTCGTTTCCTTTCATGTTCTTCTCTTTTAGAATGCCTCCACGACGCGAAAATCCGGTATCTATTGACGATCTGGCAGCTGTCATTACACAGCAAATAACTGCTGCAATCCCGACCATCGTTGCCCAATGTCACCAAGCTATCAACAACAATAATGCCCTCTGCAACTTCAAGACGTTCAACTCGGCTAAGCCATCAAAGTTTTCTGGGTCTCAAGGAGCGACTGCACTTCTGCAATGGTTCGAGAGTCTAGAGAGCACCTTTAGGCATGTTCAATGTCCAAACGAGCGAAAGGTAGATTTCGCATCTAGTGTCTTTGAGAAACGAGCTTTGACGTGGTGGAACGGTGTGGTGAGAGATAGGGGTGCCGAAGTGGCACTGGCTCAAACATGGGAAGAACTTAGAGCACTAATGATGAAGGAATTCTGTCCTCGTCACGAGATCAGGGCATTGGAAAGAGAATTCGACGATCTTAAGCAAGACAGCGGTGAACATCGAGCATACACTGATCGATATGAGGAGCTGAGCCTGTTGTGTCCTACCATGGTTACGCCCTTGGATAAGGCGATCGAAAAATACATTGATGGTCTCCCTGACTCAGTTCAGGACATTGTTACTGGTACCCACTACGGTTAGGCAGGCCATTGAGCTATCTGCAACCTTGACTGAATCTCAGATCAGGAAACGTAAGCTTTTCCGAAAGGGTGACAAGAAACCGGTCGAGGAATCGAAACTAATAGAGGAATCAAAGACCATGTATGAATTTTCACAATACCACATAAATGTTTATATCAGTATAGCATGCATTTACTACACAAAACATAACTTTGATTTAAACCAAGTTTTACTTCAATACTTTGTTTTGTACATTTTTACTTATGCTTTAAGTAGTCTTATTTTACTTACCATACATAACATTTGTTACACATTACTTGACTACTTTTGGACTATTAACATTTGATATGATTTATACAAGGACTTTTGACAATTGGTTTAAACATAGACTTATTACATTTGGTGGTTTGTTTAAGTGACTTAAGTAACGAGGCGTGTGTAATATGATACAAGCATGGTGGATACGCCGCTGGTACTTCCTATATATAAGTGTTTGTATGGTATTACATATCGTAGCGTTATTTGAATCATTTCAGTTTGAGACATATAACATTTTATACAAATAACATACTTTTCACAAGACATTGATTTATAAACAACTTATCTTATACAAACACATTTTACATGGTTATTCCTTTAACCATACATTATTCACTTATTTATACATATCATCTGATCTTATCGTTTTTCAAATGATTTACAAGACAAAGCAAATTACAGGGTTCATGACTAAACATTTTCTCAAACATAAGTCATGAAACCTATTTTTCACAAAACCTATGTATCTCACAGGCATTTTTATGCTGACGTACCTATTTTCACATGTGTTTTCAGGTGATGATGTATAGGACTTATCAAGACATACTTAGGCGGACCTGTGCCTTAGTGACTTAAAACGAGACAAGAACTAGTTAATTTATGTTATGTACTTTTTATTTCTTGTTTAAATAATGTAAACTCTCATGTTTGATTCATAAAACGAAACTTTAATTGCCATGGATTTGAAACGATTAATTCTGTTACAACACTCCCCGACGTTTCCGCCACGTTTTGTATGTTCCACGTGGTCGGGGTGTGACATCACTTGGCCGCGTCTTTAGTCATCACGGTGAACCCGGGTTCGAATCTCATTCCTACCGGTGCCCTTATGATTTTTTTTCTCTCCTTTTAAACCAGTTTCAATGCTTGACAACTTAGGCCTCTTATATTTCTAACTTCATAATCTAACCTACGTAATTATGTCCTTAGGGTGGGGTTCGGCTACAAAGTCTATTTTTCCTACAAAGTGTACAAAGTCATAAAACACCACAATTTCAGCCATAAAACACACTCAAAACCCACAAATAACAAAGTGAAGATCACTAAAACACAATACCCAAACCCTATCAGTCCATAAAAACTTCAAACACACCATCGTAGAACTATGAATATAAAACACAACATGATAATCAATATAAAACACACTAATGTTAGTCATTCGATAATAAAAGCCTTATCATCCAAAACACAACACAAAACCCACAAATATGATGTTTTAGTAATCTTCACTTTGTTCTTTGTGGGTTTTGAGTGTGTTTTATGACTGAAATTGTGGTATTTTATGACTTTGTACACTTAGTAGGAAAAATGGACTTTGTAGCCAACTCCCACCCTATATCCTTATATATGACTAACCAAACTAACTAAATATATTATTTATAAACTCAATATTTTTTTAATACCCAAAGGTGACATTTCTTTAAATACTACAAACCTTAGAACTACTAAGAGGGGTAAAAATGAGAGATCCTAATAAGGGTGTACATGCTAATCACATGCTATTTCTCCCATAATATTTAAACGCCCATAACTTTTTTATACGTGATTATTTTTTTTTTAAATTACACCATAAAATCCAGCGTTTTTTTATCTTTCCAACGATTATACTATTGATATACTTTCGAAAAAAACGAACTGGTTTTTATGGTGTTTTTAACTTTGTGTTTTTATAGCGTTTTTAACTGGGTTTTTTATGGTGTTTTTCTGAAATATTTGTTTAAATACCGTTTTCATCTAGGTTTTTATGGCGTTTTTCTGAATCAGATGTTTTTAAGGCGTTTTCAACTAGGTATTTTCATAGCATTTTTTGAACTGTGTGTTTTATGGAGTTTTTATTTGGACCCCCGGTTCATATCATTTTTTAATTTCAATAGTATACTCGTTGGAAAGATAATAAAACACTCAATTTTATGGTGCAATTTAAAAAATAAAATAAAATAAACACTTATAAAAAAGTTACGGGTGTTTAAAAAAATGGTGGAATATGCATGTGACTTGCATGTGCATAGGCTTTTCGATAATATTACCTTTAGTGTAAGTTAGCATCAACGTCACATGTCAATATCAAAATCGTTCTCACTATTTTCACACTTTTAGATGTTTTCTTCAAATCAACATATATAATTCTATAAGGCTAAATGGTGTGGTCATGACCCTCATGACTATCATGATCCTTTACAAAAGCGTCATGTTACCCACCTTTAATCCACCATTCAAAACTACTACCTAAGGGTGTGGTCATGACCCAAACCACTATCTCCTTCATTATTATAATTTATTTTTTAAAGTGTTAAAATCTAGGAAAATGGAAAAATGTGGCCAATGATAATCGTGGTTCAATCCACGCCAATCACCATAAATCATTGAGGAGAGATGGTATAGTCTTCCATTCATGTTTCAACATGACGAATTATGTTTCAATCATAACCCCATAACCTTCAATCTAAAAGAAACGTGGTTATCACAATTACCTCAATATGATAGTTGGGTGGTGGTTGCAATTAAGATGTTATTTAAGTGACTAGTGACTGTTTTCTACAAAATTGTTACCAAATTCCAATGTTGTACAAGAAAAAAAGGATAGTCAATAATTTACACCTGAATTTTTTCTAGACGACATTATATTTAGGCTGCCAAAACATTTGGCATGGAACTATCTCAGTTAGGGACGAAACCATGGTGTAAACTTTTAAGTTAATGCATTTCTTACTTCGTTATAAAATAGTAAAATAACACGTATTATATTCCAATAAAATTTGAAAGTTTTATAATCTTGAATATTTAAAATATTGAGTTCATACCAAATATCTTATATCTAACATTATCATTCACGATTATTTTTATTTCATGCATAACGAGCCTTTGGTGCGAATTTAGGGGTAGAGCCCCTGGCGGCTAGGGTTGCTTTGAAGCATGATGAAAAAAAAAAAGCACTAATCAATTGTAACTGATTACCATTCATAATCACCGGTAAGAAGTTACTATTGATCAATGGCAACTTGGTTTGGCTACTGACCAGGCAAATGACGTACTACCACTGATAACTGGTCATTAGCAATAGCTGAGTTATGGTTTATAGAGTTTCTGCTAAGTAGTTTCACGATATGGTTGCAACGTTTTAACTGCTAATTGTTATACTCATTTACGATGAGTTTCAATGCTCTTTAACAAATCGCAGGTTGTAAACTAACAAGATAAACTTTGGTTTAATTTTGGAACGTTGTTCCAAAACATAATTCAAATATATAAGAACTCGTTCTTATTATTCTTCATAAATTATCCAACTAAATGTTTGATATGTATCATTGTCATATTTCAATGTGACAGTTTTCTTTACATGATTTATAAGGATTTCTAATCCCTACGAATTAGAAATTCCGCACTACAAAGTTTTCACCCCAAGTATTATTACCTCAGGAACAAAGTTGTGAGCCCTTGATATGATTACAAAGGTGTGGATAAAGTGACGTACCTTAGATTTTTTAACTAGTGTCACTCTTTGAAAGTGTTCGCTAAATTGGTATTACTTGAGTGTGGAATGCGTAAATAACACATTTACTATTATTATTACTACATATACATTTTCAACTTGATGGAATAGTGTCAGGCAACTACATATACATTTTTAACTTGAGGGAATAGTGCCAGGCTGCTTGCCTGACACTTCCCTATTGGACCAGCGCATTTTTAATTTAATTTTACTATCAGTTTAAAATTACGGTTTCGTCATTCGTTTAAGATTACGTTTTTGCCCACAGTTTAAAATAAAATTATATTCTTGCCTCTAGCTAAAAATTACGCTTTTGTCCTCGGTTCAAAAACTTTTTTTTTCATTTTATTCCCAGTTTAAAATTACGGCTTCGCCCTCCGTTTAAAATTATGTTTTTGCACCCAGTTCAAAATAAAATTATGTTTTTCCCTTAGCTAAAAACTACGATTTTTCCCTCAGCTCAAAATAAAGTTTTTGCCCACAGTTCAAAATAAAATTATGTTTCCCCCTAGCTCAAAATTATGATTTTGCCCTCAGTTTAAAATTATAATGTCGCGCCCAGTTCAAAATATATTTACGTTTTTGCCTTCTGTTCAAATTATGATTTTGTTCCCATTTAAAAAATTACGACTTTGTTCCCACAACTGCCTGACACTTCCCCATTGGTCCAGCGAAATTACGATTTTCCCCCCTTTAAATTTACAGTTGCAATTTGTTTTGTTTTTTGCTGTCCATCTTAATTACGATTTTTCCCTCGGTTTCAAATTTATAGGTTTGCCATTGTTTTTGTTTTTTTCTGTCAAATTACGATTTTGCTCCCGGTGTAAAATTACAGTCATTCTATCGTTTTAGTTTTTTTTTTTTTTTGACAAATCTATGGTAGTTTTTATTTTAATTGTTGACTCAGTGTAATTTTTATTCGTGTCAGCCGGTTGCGTGACACACGCTCATTTGTCCTCAAAAATTACAATTTTGCCCCAGTTAAAAATTATAGTATTTCCATCGTTTTAGTTTTTTTTAGCAAAAGTAGTGATAGTGTTTTGTTTTAATTGTTTTTCTCGATGTAATGTTTTTTGAGATCGTGTTATAAGTAGTATGTACAAGTAACCGAAACACACACGTATATGAAAGAGAAATATTTGGCTTAGTGCCCCGCAACGCGGGCGGGACAAAACCTAGTTTTAAACAAATATGAAGTATAAGGTCGCATCAGGGCCGGCCCAAGGGTAAGCCGAATGAGGCTTGGGCCTTGGGCCACCAAAACTATAGGGCCTCCACAATTTGATGAAACCATGGTCCATTTATAAAAGATTTAGGGTGTTGGTTATCAACAGATTGATGCTTGGTAGTGTAGTGGTTTTGTGTATGTATGAATGTTGGTGAGACCCGGGTTCGAATCCCTGGTTCACAATTTTTTTTCTTGTTTTTAAATTTTAACACAATCTTTCAAATAATTACACTTGGGCCCTTCAAGTTTAACTTTCAATCACATACATTTTTTTGGGAAAAAGGCCACAAGATTTTACTTCGCCTTAGGCCACCAAAATGGTTGAGCCGGCCCTGGGTCGCATGTGAGTTTGTCCCTACATGTAAAATAAAATAAACAATACCGATTTACACTATGGTTAAATGTTACAATTTTATTGTTTAATTGATGGGAAATTGGATTTAAATAATCCGAACTTTCACCTGTTGGCCAATAACACTCCGAACTTTCAGTTTGGCCAGCAGCACTCTCAACTTTCATCCTATTTTCCCAAAACACACCCAAACGATTTTAGGGTACAGAACAAGACATGTCTGAAAGCATGTCTGGGAGTGTTTTGGGAAAATATGATGAAAGTTGAGAGTGCTGCTGGCCAAACTGAAAGTTCGGAGTGTTATTGGCCAACAGGTGAAAGTTCGGATTATTTAAATCCAATTTCCCTTAATTGATCTTAGTATCTTACCATCAAGTAACGTTGCAAATGTTATACACATGCGTGTACCATTGCCGTCCACAACCTTTTTTCTTTCACAAATTTAAGGTCTAATTCACGTTTCAGATAGACTTGTCCCAATTTTAATGTACCAACTATTTATTAAATTATCGGCAATCATATTAACTTTTTTTTTAAAGGTAAACTTCAATAAAAACCAAAAAACACGGACATCTCCAAGCTAAAGATGACCCGCCTAAACAAACGTCACATCATAGGAAAAGAAAAATTACACCAATTCTTCCACTCTACCGTACCCTCCTTATGTCTACTCCTATACCAAAGATAACCCAACGATTTTATATCCGAAACTATGTGAACTACATTCGCTTCATTTCTTTTAAAGACCTTCTCGTTCCTAGCCTTCCATATTCGCCAGCATGTCAAAATCATTATACCATATATAATCCCTTTCTTAGCCTCCGATCCGTCCAAGTAATTAACCAAGTGAAGCAAATCGGTAGTCGAGAACACAAAAAATGGCGTTATCTTGCACCAATTTGCAATGGCATTCCACACTCCACCCGTCAATCTACAAGCCGAAAACAAATGATCCGAAGTTTCTTCTGTTTCTCCAAAAAAAATACACACGAACCATCACCCACATAGATGTTATTCCTTCGAAGAGCACAATAAGTCGGAATCCTATCCATGCTCGCTCTCCACATAAATATATTACATTTATTCGGTATCCACTTGCACCAATTAAAAACAGAGTTAACCTCATTCGAATCATCACCTTTTAACCAATTCCTTGTTTCCTTCACCGAAAACTCAACCTTCGTACCTTGGTTCCAAGCCCACGAATCGTCTTTGTTTTCTAAATGAACACCCGAAATCATCCTGTGACAACCAAGTAACTCGTCAACCTCTTCACCCGATCGAGGATATTCCTTCCATTTCCATTGAATAGCATTTTTTTGACTCCCAATACTAATTCTTTCCGCTACCGTACACCATTTGTCTTCCTCGAGCCGAAACAAAGCGGGATACACCGTCTTTAACGGTTCAGATACTAACCACGGATCAATCCAAAACCTCACCGTCATACCATTACCCACAATACCCCGAATCATGTTAACAAAACTATTTCCTTGTTTTCTCAAACGATATCCGAAAATCACCAGTTTAGTCCAAGTACCTGTGAATCGCTTATTAGACGGGAATGCTTCCCATCTTCTTTTGGACCCATGAACCGCATCAATAATCTTCCTACAAAGCGCATCATATTCTAATCAATATCTCCCTAACCATTTTAAGACTAACGCCTTATTAATTTCCTCAAGCTTGCTAAGCCCCAAACCACCATCTTTTTTTGATTTCGTAACCTTTTCCCGTGCAACCCAATGGACTTTATTCTTCTCATCATTACCACCCCACAGAAACCTTTTAACGATAGCTTCAAGTTTATTAATCACCGCCATCGGAGCTTTATATAAGTAGAAGTGATAAGTTGGAAGGCTTTCAAGCACCGACTTAATAAGTGTTACCCTTCCCCCCATAGATAAAATACTAGTCTTCCATCTCGACAACCTCTAATGAAAAACTTCCACAACCGGATCCCAACTACTAATACGGCTCATGTTTGCACCCACCTAGATTCCCAAATATTTAAAATGAGTAACACCTTGTCTACAACCCAACACATTCACACAATCCATAACCTCCTCCGTACTCTTACCTATTCCGAATAAACTCAATTTCTGCAAGTTAATTCGGAGCCCAGAGCACAAGTGAAAAAAATGCGAAGAATCCTCATTAGTTCCTGAAAATTAAATTGTGACCACTAGCCCATAACCATGGCGTCATCTGCATAAAGAAGGTGTGACAAAATCGGCCCATCGTTTGGAAGCCATAATCCATCAAACGAACCACTATCATTTGCCTTTCGGATCATACATGAAAACACCTCCATCACTATTATGAATAAAAATGGGGATATCAGATCCCCTTGTCGAATAACATCCAAACTCAAACGTAGGAGAACGATTAACAAGAATGGAAGACCGAGCCGAAGACAAAACCCCTTTAATCCACCTACACCACAATTCAGGAAAATTCGTTTGATGCATAACCGATAACAAGAACTCCTAATGAACATTATCATAGGCTTTCTGGAAATCAATTTGAACAAAAATAATTCTTCTCCCAACCTCTTCGCCCACGACAAAATCTTATTAATTATTAGAGGTCCGTCAAGAATGTATCTCTCCGATAAAAAAGCCGATTGCGTTTCATAAGTAATTTTCTGCATCACTTTTTTTAATACGATTGGCAAGGAACTTAGAGATAACCTTACTAATGTCACACCCCAACCAATGGCGGAATCATCGGGGCGTGGCACTGAGCGAAACAGATTGTTCATGAGAATTCATAACAACTATTAATGACAATATATTTAAGGTTCAATATCCCATACTATTATTAAACATATAAAGCATCACAGTCATTACAAATATCAGTCTAAAAAACAAGTACTATTCCGACGAATCAGATTTTATTTGGTGGGTTTCTAGACTTCCTACTTGATTGCAGCAAGACATCCAAATTAACCTGTCACATACGTTAAAATAAAGTCAATACATAAAGTAAAGGTGAGTACACAAGTTTGCATAGTAATAGTATGAAAAGAGTTTACGCATAACCAACATGTAACACGTAATGGGCGAAGCATGTAACTATCAAACAATGATACCACCTAACCACGAGACTGCGTTGTAGAGTATGCGTGACACATGTTTAGCGAACACGTGAAGTAAAGTAATGTGATCCCTAGCAACCCCTGTCCACGACAGGTGCCGAGTCCAAACTATAGTACTATCGTTGCTAGAGGCGGTCTAGTGTAACACTGTATAAGCATAGTACTAGCATTCAACAAACCACGTATAGCATGCGGGAACGGTTAGCATTAGAAAGTGTTGCGTTGTGTGTTGTGTTTTGATATAGAACGTATGTAACACCCAAAAGTGCGTTAAATGAAAATGGGTTCGAGTATACTCACAGTGTGTGTTTAACGAGTAAACAAAGTCTAGATTGGATTGAAGGGAGCGCGTTGAGTTAGCCTGAGCATAGAAACAGAAGCATAAGTCGTTGAACATCGTGTCGAGCGGGTTAAGTGTTCGACAGGTGATCCGAACGGATGAGACCCATTCGAGCGGATGGTCATCCGAACGGATGGTCATCCGGACGGATGGTCATCCGGACGGATGGTCATTCGAGCAGATGGCCATTCGAATGTGATGTGATAGTTTTGCGAAATCGTTAAAATTCGTAGTTTAGTGAAACGTGTTTAAAACAGTGGAAAATATAAATGGCAGGTCATCCGAGCGGATGGTCATCCTTGAGGGATGGCCATTCGAACGGATGGCCATTCGAGTAGGCTGTGGCTTGTGGTTGAAGTCTTTGTAAGATTTTTTAATTAAAAGTTTCTGAGTTAACGGAGACGGTATGACGACGTGTCAAACAACGGAATAACACCGAGTCCAGTTCATTTGGTCGAATGGTCTCAGCCCATTCGAACAAACTCACTGTTCTCGATGAAGATTCATGCTTGACACGCTAATCGGTCCATCTCTCCGGTGGAAATCATCAATTTTGAGTCCAGATTCCATCAATTTTGAGTAGAAAGGTGAAGAAAAGTTGAAAACAGATGAAAAAGTGTTGAAATCTTTCATAACTTGACGGAAAGTGTGAAACATCCTTTAGATCTAGAACCAATCTCGATCAAATGGTGCCCCTCAACAGTTTACCTAAGCAAAACGGGTGGAAACCACTTTCAAGAGGTCCAAATAAGTGATTTCAGGAGAAAAGTTAGTGTGTGTGTGTGATTTTGATGAAGAAGATGATGTAGAAGAGATTAGAGATGAATATTGTACAAGATTTGGGATGAAAAGCTTACAAAATGGCCTTGATTCATGATTGAGAGTGACTGAGAGCGTCTGAGCAGATGAGAGTGTCAAATCAGAGAAATGGGGGCGTACAACTAGTATTTATAGTGTGAGAGCGAGAGTTAAGTCGGTGCGCGAGGGTTGTATTCGGTCGGATGGCCATCCGGACGGATGGTCATCCGAGCGGATGATCATCCGATCAGATGCCCATTCGAACGGATGTCCATTCGGACGGCCGAGTTATGTTTGTTAGTTTTCCAACTTTTGGCTAGTTTGTAAGCGTTGCGTTGCGTTTAACCGAGTTGCGAGTGAGCGTTGCGTTGATAACCATATAACACTCAACAAGTAATCACATAAATAACACACATAATACAAGCAGATCTGCATTTTGAGTCTGCGTTGAAATAGTGTTGTGATAGCGTGTAGCCTAAATAAGCGATGCAAAATGCGATAAAATGCGTTTAAATAGTATGCGTTGTAAAATAGCGTTTCGATGCGATGTATGCGTTTAAGAGTGTGTTGAAAATATAGTTTTACCCTTTTGCGTTAATCGAAATCTCGGGAGTACAAGCGTTTTAAGGAAAGAAAGTCAACGATAAGTAAGGATCCGAAAAGTCGTGTTGTTACAGCTTCCCCTACTTTAGGAAATTTCGTCCCGAAATTAAGGAGCGGGCGTAACAATGAGTTGTGGATATTTAGCTTTCAAATCACTTTCGAGTTCCCAAGTGAACTCGGTGACGCGTTTGCCTTCCCAGCAAACCTTCACTATAGGAATGCGAGAGCATTGAAGTTTCTTGGTCTCTCAATCCATGATTTCTACTGGCCTTTCCACAAAGTGTGGAGTTTCGTTTATTTGCAAATCTTCAAGTGGCACGTGAATATTTTCTTCGGCTAGGCACTTTTTGAGGTTCGAGACGTGGAAAGTCGGATGTACGATGCTGAGTTCCTCCGGTAGTTCGAATCGATAAGCCACCTTGCCAATTCTTACCATAATCTTAAAGGGACCCACGTATTGTGGCGCTAGCTTTCCTTTCTTGCCGAATCAGATCACCCCCTTCCAAGGTGAAACCTTTAGGAGTACGTGATCGCCAACTTCAAACTCAAGGGGCTTACGACCTTTATCGGTGTAACTCTTTTGTCGACTCCGAGCTTTCAGGAGATTGTCTCGTATTTGAAGGATTTTGTCAGTCGTTTCTAGTAATAGCTCAGGACCAGTGATTTGAGCGTCTCCGATCTCGTGCCATACAATAGGCGATCGACATTTTCTACCATATAATGCCTCAAAGGGTACCATTTGAATCCTAGCGTGATAACTGTTGTTGTACGAGAATTCTACTAAAGGTAAATGCGAGTCCCAATTACCACCAAAATCTATAACGCACGAGCGAAGCATGTCTTTAAGGGTGCAGATCGTTTGCTCAGTCTGACCGTTGGTCTGGGGATGGAATGCGGTACTGAGATTTAGAGTAGTACCGAGAGCGGCTTGGAATGTCTCCCAGAGACGTGAGGTAAATCGACCATCACGGTCAGAGATGATGTCACGAGGTGTCCCATGTCAACAAATTACTTCGTCGGTATAGATCCGTGCTAATCGTTCAACCTTGTAGTCTTCTCGTATCAGTAAAAAGTGAGCGGATTTTGTAAGACGATCGACGATAACCCAAATGCTATCGTGACTTGATGGCGTGCGAGGGAGTTTTGTAATAAAGTCCATAGCTATACTCTCCCATTTCCACATCGGGATCTCGGGTTGTTCGAGTAAGCTAGAGGGTCGTTGATGTTCGACCTTAACTTTCGAGCAACTTAGGCATTTCGAAACATAAAGAGTGATATCCTTCTTCATCCCTGACCACCAATACCTGGAATGAAGGTCCTGGTATATCTTGTCGGCGCCTGGATGAACAGAATATCGAGATTTGTAGGCTTCAGTCATCAATATCTCTTGAAGATTATTGCGACTAGGAATCCAGATACGGTCGAGATAGTGAAAAATACCATTCGGTTTATTCACTAATTGATTTTCGGTTCCATAGAATCTTTCTTCCTTCAAGGTGCATTCGAGAAAACAAGCGTGTTGAGCGTCGCGAATGAGGGCTTCGAGGTCGTGTTGAGCTTGAACATTACAAACACTATGTAGATAGCTTCGTCGGCTAAGAGCGTCAGCGACGACGTTTGCTTTGCCTGGGTGGTAGCGTATCTCACAGCCGTACTCGTTGAGAAGTTCAACCCATCTGCATTGGCACATATTCAGTTCTTTCTGGTTCAAGATGTGTTGTAGTCTCTTATGGTCGGTGAAAATCGTACACTTGGTACCATACAGGTAATGTCGCCAAATCTATAGCGCAAGAACAACTGCACCGACTTCGAGATTATGGGTTGTGTAGTTCTTCTCGTGGACCTTGAGTTGGCGAGATGCGTACGCGATAACCTTGTCCCGTTGAATAAGAACACAACCAAGACCTAGGTTAAAGGCATCGCAATATACGACAAAGTCATCGTTTCCATCGGGTAGTGCGAGTACGGGAGCGTTGCAAAGCATACGCTTGAGAGTTTGAAAGGCATCCTCTTGTTCGGTTCCCCAAACAAAAGGCTTGTCTTTATGCGTTAGGGTAGTGAGAGGAACGACAATTTTAGAGAAATCAACGATAAATCGACGGTAATAACCCGCTAATCCGAGAAAAGAACGAACTTCGGATAGGGTTTTCGGTGTAATCCAACTCTTAACTGCTTCAATATTCGCTAGATCGACGTGAATACCTTGACTATTAACGATGTGACCGAGAAATTGAACCTCCTCGAGCCAAAATTCACACTTGGAGAAATTGGCGTAGAGGCGATTCCCTTGGAGAAGCTCAAGAACTAAACGAAGATGTTGCGGAACGGCCCTCGACTTCGAGTAGATAAGGATATCATCAATAAATACGATGACGAAGCGATCAAGGAAGGGTTTACATACACAGTTCATCAAGTCCATGAAAACCGCAGGTGCGTTTGTAAGACCAATAGGCATGACCATGAATTCGTAATGGCCATAACGGGTACGAAAAGTGGTTTTAGAGATGTCTTGCTCCTGAATTCGTAACTGATGATAACCAGAATGTAGATCGATCTTAGAGAAACACGTAGCGCCTTGCAGTTGATCAAATAAGTCTTCGATTCGGGGTAGAGGGTAGTGATTCTTGATAGTAAGCTTATTGAGTTCCCTATAATCGATGCACATTCAGAACAATCCATCCTTCTTTTTCACGAAAAGGACAGGTGCACCCCATAGCGATGTGCTAGGGCGTATGAAGCCTTTATCAAGTAACTCCTGGAGTTGGCTAGAGAGTTCACGCATTTCGAACGGTGTGAGGCGATAAGGGGCTTTAGCAACAGGGTTAGCTCCAGGAATGAGGTCGCTACGAAAATTGATATCACGAGTCGGGGGTAGACCAGGTAAATCATCAGGAGAGACATTAGGAAAGTCATGAACCACAAGTACCTTTTCCATCGGCTTCTTTTCCTCCTCTGCTACTACAATGTGCTCTAAGAAAGCCAAGTATTCTTTGCAGAGATACTTACTTGCTTGAATGCACGACATTAGTTTCAGTTCTTTTGAAGATACTTCGCCATAAACACATAATTGATCACCGTTTAAAAGAGAGAAACGAATCATCTTTTCAAAGCAAACGACTTCGGCACGATTTTCACGGAGAAAATCCATGCCTACTATGACATCGAAACTACCAAGTTGCATTGGAATGAGATCGATCGGGAAGACATGATTGTTGAGTTCGAGCATACAATCACGGAGAACGGAGCTGACGGTGACGGTTCTTCCGGTGGCAATTTCCACGTTGAAGGTCGTTGGGAGGTTAGCGCGTTTACGTTTTAGGAGCTTTTTGAATTCAAATGACACAAAACAGTTATCGCTCCAGCATCAAATAAACACGAAGCATAAATACCGTTAACAAGGAACGTACCATTGACAACATTGTTGTTAGTCTGGGCCTGGTGGACGTTGATATTTCAGGTTCTTCTGAGGGCTGCTTGATGTGGCTGTTGCTGCTGCTGCTGCGGTTGCTATTGTTGCTGCTGCGGTGGTTGTTGCTGTGGTTCTTGTTTCACAACGCGGAGCGGGCAGACGTTAGCAAATTGATTCGGCTCACCACAAGAGTAGCAAGCTCGTGCATGAACAGCGGGTGCAGGAGCTGCTTGGTTACCCTAAAGAGCAAGAGGTTGAGCTGGTAGTGCTGGAGGAGCTTGAGCAGCTTGCTGACGTGGGCCTGAATGGCAGTGAGCAGTAAAGTGCCCATAGATGTTACTAGTATACGCACGCTTAGTAGGCAGTGCGGTGACAGTACCTTGACTACTCTGGTTGTTGGGTTGTACGGGGACGACGTTAAGAGGAGCGACGGTAGTAGCTTAGTTCTTGTTCTTGTTCCTTCGCTTGGGAATCTGGCGTGAAGACTTTGAACCTTGTGATGTTGCACTGTCGGTAGCGGGAGTAGTAGTGACCTGATTGAGGCTCTTGGTCGAGGTTTTGAAATACCCAGCTAAGACTCGCTTGTCGTTGATCTCAGCTGCGAGTTGATAGGTTTCCTCGATAGTAGCAGGTTTAGCTGCCTAAAAAAGTCAGCTACACAGTCTGGGAGAGCTCGAATGTACTTCTTGATTTTCATATTAGGCGTAGCCACCTGACTATGACAGGTAATACTAAGCTGCTTGAAGCGAGCGGTGAGACCAGCGTTGTCACCTCCTTCCTGCTTGATGTGCCAGAATTCATTCTCCAGCTTTTGAACTTCATGAGGAGGGCAAAACTCCTTCATCATAAGCTCCCTGAGTTCCCCCCATGAGAGGCCAAAAGTTGTGTCATTACCGCGCCTGTTACGCTCAGCAGTCCAC
>JARYGA010047945.1:0-27054 GCA_030545235.1 Helianthus tuberosus
TGGGATTATCAACACTACTAAGGAAATGACGACAGAAAACCTAACAAAAATGGCCAACAAAGTTCTTATGGCAAAAGCACTCGAGGTAGATTCCAAATCTACTTCTAGTTCTGAGTCAACAAGCAAGGTCAGTAGTAGTGGTTCAAACAATGAATCAGGTAAGACTGATTGTGCTAAAACAGAGAGTGATTGCAAAAATTGCATGAAAGAATGCAAAGTTTGCAGCACATGTGCGTATCTCTCACTCAAAAAGACCCAAGATCTGGTTGAAAAACAAGTTTTAGATCGAGATAAACTGCTTAGAGCTTCAAATGAAAGAATTAAAGAATTAAACGAAAAGATTGAAATAGATAAAACAGATGTTGGACGTTTTAAGAAAGAAAATGAAAAATTAACTCTTGAAAATAGAACAATTTCTGAAAATTTTGAGAAGTTGAAAAGTATAGTTAAGGATTCTGACGAATGAAATGGTAAAAACATACAAAGAAAATGTTCATTTGTCTGGAGTTCTTCAGGAAAAAGAAAAACAAATCCACCAGCAATTGGACGAGATCGCAAGTCTTAAGCTTCAGTTCCAAGAAGCTAAGATTGAAAATGAAAGAATCAATTTGAAATTGATCAGTTACAACTCCGCGAGCTTTGTTCTTCAACACATCGTTGCCAAACCAATCGGAAAGAACAAAGCTGGTGAAGATGTTTACTCGGATGGAACAGGGGTGGGGAATCATCAAGTTCCACCGCCTGTACTTAACAATTTCTCAAAGAAACAATCCGGGTTGGTTAGTGAAACAATTGAGAAAACAGATGCTGAAAAACTTCCAGAAACAATTGATGTCACATTCACTTCGTCATCTGATGAAGATAGTGTTCAGTCTGAAGTCGTAAAGAATGTTGTTGAAAAAGTATTAAAATCAGACAGTGATTCGACTGAAGATGAAGAATGTTTTCTGAACAACTACATTCCGAAACCAAAATCCCAGAACAACTCAAGTGACGAACCTACTCTTGTCATGTACAAGATGTCTGGTTCTGATAAGTTGTACTCAGATATTGAATTCCCAATTGAGAATGTGAACGTCGATAAGTTGAAACAAGTTTTCAAACTTGTTGAAATTATGGTTTCTGAAATTGAAAGGTTAAAAAGTTCCAAAAGGGTTCTGAACTTTGAAAAAGATAAACCTTACTATAAGAAACCTGTTGGACCACCACATTTTAACAAGAACAACCAAAACAGATGGTCGGGTGGTTATTAGGGTGGTAAGAACAATCAAAAGAGGAACTTTCAAAACAAAAGGTTTGTCAAAAAGAAAGTGTTTGTCAAAAGCTCAAGTTCAATGTCCGAACAAGAATCAGAAATCTTTTCGAAAACGAATGAAGAATTTTTTGCAAAGAAGGCCTCACAGCCTTAGACTGAAGGGAAAAGTCGGGAAGTTAACACCCGCACTTGCTTCAAATGCAACGAAGTTGGACGAATTGCACCAAAATGCACCAACTCAAAACCTAGCTAAGTCTATGGTTGTTGAGAATCCAAGAAAGAAAAATGATGTCAAAGGTAAAGCACCAATGTTTGTTAAGAAGAAGATTTTGAAAAATGAAAACATCAAAGTCAAAACTAAACTCGTAAAACAGCCGGTAAAGAAAACTGATAAATTTTACAAACGGGTTGCTTCTCCACAACAAACTTGGAAGCCAAAATCTGAAACTAAGACATCTGTTGAATCAAAATCAAAGGTTTCTGTTGATACAAAACAATCATCTTCAACCAAATCAGTTAAGATGAATGTACCTTTGGATTTTTATGAGAAGTTGGAGAAACAAACTTCGACCCCACCAGGGAAGAAGTATGTTCCAAAGAAAGACCAACCATCTGGTCAACCTCTGAAAGACGAATTCTTCTTATACAAAGAGGTTGAGATTGGGTCTGAAAAGAGTCTTAAAATGAATGACAAGAATTTCCCACCATCATACACAAAGAAATCTCACATTAACGTCAAGCTACCTGAGTCAAAGGAGGCTTGGGTTGCTTCAAAATCTAACTAAGTGTATGTGAAATGTGCAGGAGCTCCCGAGATCAATCTCAAAGTGGATTATGGATAGTGGAGCATCCCGGCACATGACAGGGAGAAAGACCATGTTATATGATGTTCGAAGTTTCAACGGTGGATACGTTGGTTTCGCAGGAAATCAAGGAGGACGTATTGTTTGGGAAGGGATGTTATCAAATGGTGTCATTACATTCGAGAGAGTCAACTACATAGCAGAGCTGGAGAACAATCTACTCAGCATTTCTCAAATATGATTCAACTCACTTTACTGATAAGGAATGTTTGATCCTGAAGCCGGGGTTTGTCATCCCCAAGGAGTGGATCATCATGCGAGCACCAAGGGTTAATGATCTGTACGTGTTGGATATGAGCGTTGCTATGACTACCACGGGTCAACCTCAGTGCTTCGTATCAAGAGCTACTGAAAAGGAGTCATAGTTGTGGCATCGAAAGATTGGCCACATTCACCTACGCAAGATGAATCACCTGGTGATTAATGATCTAGTAAAAGGTGTTCACTTGAAGAGTTTTCATCTGGAAGGTGTGTGTATAAGTTGTATAAAGGGAAAACAACGAAAGAAATCCCATCTGGATAAAAATGATGAACTCAGTCTCGAAGCCACTAGAAAGACTTCACATGGATCTCTTTGGTCCTGTGAATGTCAAGAGCATTACTGGAGATTTGTATTGTTTGGTTGTCACAGATGACTATTCGAGATTCTCATGGGTGACGTTCCTGAAGACGAAAGACGAGACATTTGAGAGTTTGCTAAGGCTATTTAGGAAGATAGAGAATTTGTACCAAACACGCATTCGAAAACTAAGAAGTGACAATGGTACAAAATTCAAAAACAACAGAATGGAGGAATTATGTGATCGACTAGGTATATTGCAAGAGTTCAGCGCACCTTATACTCCGCAACAGAATGGAGTCGCTGAAAGAAAGAATAGAACGTTGATCGAAATGGCGAGAATGATGCTAGCTGATTCAAAGTTACCAATCAATTTTTGGGCAGAAGCAGTATCAGCCGCTTGCTATACGCTCAACCGGGTTCTTACTGTGAAGAAGCACAACAAAACATGTTTCGAGTTGATCAATAACCGCAAGCCTAATCTCGAGTATCTAGAGCTGTTCGGGTCTCCCTGCACTGTTCTAGATCCCGATGGCAAGTTTGGTTCAAAGAGCATATAAGGTATCTTCGTAGGGTACTCAAGTCCACTCAGACGAATCTTTGTTCCAAGTCTCAAAAGGATCATCGAAGCACAACACGTTGAATGCCAAAGCTATACAATGCCTCCACAGAAGCCCGCAGACTCATGGCGATTCGACTATGATGCCATATGGGAATCATTTGATCTAGAAGAAGAGCCAGATTTCTTTGATGATTTGGATATTTTAAGAGAATATGAAGCATCTCAGGGAAGATTTCCAGCAAGGTCTTCTAATCGTCAACAACAAACTTCCAACAATGATGAAGCTGGTCCCAGTCATGCTAGAGAGAATGATGAAGTTCAGCAAACTCCGACTACTTTGGAACGCGAGTCTGCTCCAGAAAATTAGACGGCAGTGAATGATGATAATTCAGAATCTGATGATAGACCAACATTTGATCGTGGTGATTCAGAATCTGAGGGGGAGCAAGTCCAATATTCAGATCAGACAGTTCTTGACAATGAACAAGTTGCGGACCAGAATGTTACTAATTTGGAAGGCGAGGTGGACGTTCCTGGTGAAGTTATGCCGAGGACTCTTTCATACCACCCCGAGGAGTTGATAATAGGAGAACTTCAATCAGGAGTTCGCACAAGAAGCCAGATTAACCATGGGCTTACCTGCTATTATACTAAAATTGCTCCATTACAAACTGAATTCTCACTCAGTTGCTTTATTTCACAGATCGAACCGCGAACCTACAACGAAGCACTGACGGAAGAATCATGGGTCAATTTGAGAAACTTGGTGTATGGAAGCTTGTGGACCTACCTGATGGACCCCGGAAGATAAACACAAAATGGGTGTTCAAATGCAAGAGAGACGATCGAGGAGTGATTGTCAGAAACAAAGCTCGGCTCGTAGTCCAAGGTTTTAGTCAGCAAGAGGGGATAGACATCAGAGAGGTTTACGCTCAAGTTGCTCAACTCGAAGCCATCTGAATTTTCCTTGCTTTCGCTTCATGGAAAGGATTTAAAGTGTACCAGCTAAATGTCAAATCGGCATTCCTTTACAGAAAGGTGAAAGAGGAGGTATATGTTGGTCAGCCACCGGGATTTACCGACCCAATCCACAAAGACAAGGTTTACTTGTTAGACAAAGTGCTGTATGGTTTGCATCAGGCCCTAAGAGCCTGGTACGAGACGCTCTCTCAACACTTGCTTGCCAACAGCTTTATTCGAGGAAAAGTGGACACTACCCTCTTCACAAAGGAAGTCGATGGGCAATTAGTGATCGTTCAGATTTACGTTGATGATATAATCTTCGGGTCAACAAATGATGAACTCTGCAAACATTTTGAGAAAGTAATGAAGCAGAAGTTTAAGATGTCGTCAATGGGTGAGATAAAGTTCTTCCTAGGGCTGCAAGTCGACCAAATGACTGGGGGAACTTTCATTCATCAAACGAAGTACGTTTACGACGTTCTGGAGAAATTTGGGATGTCCGAGACGGCTCCAATATCCACCCCATTAGCAACCAATCATGGTATCAACCCTGATCTCACCGGATTGGTCACATGGCAACGTAAGAAGTAAACCTCTGTTGCTCTATCAACATGTGAAGCAGAGTACGTGTCTGCGAGCAGCTGCTACTCCCAGATCCTGTGGATCCAGCAACAGATGCACGATTACGGTTTGTAAATTCTTACTTCACCTATTTTTGTTGATAATGAGGCTGCAACAAACATAACAAAAAATCTGGTACATCACGCTAAAACCAAGCATATAGAAATTCGTCATCACTTCATCCGAGATTGTTTCGCGAAGAAGTTGATACGAATAGACAAAATCCACACCGACAAACAAAAGGCAGATTTACATACTAAAGCTTTCAATAAAGCCCGTTTTCAATATCTTTTAAAATTGAATGGTATGAAATTGTTGTCGGATGTGGAGAAAATTGTTGGCGTTGATGAGAAAACCGAGGCAGAGGATGTTGAAAAGCAGACTGCTTTGGTTTGTCTTCTTTTTAGTTGTTTTGGTATTTAGGGGGAGATAGATGTATTTTCAGAAAATACAAAAACAAAAAAAAATGCAAAAATCCAAAAACATGAGATATTTTCAAAATCCAAAAACAATAGAAAACCAAAAAGAGTTTGTGTGAAAAGAGGAAATGATAGTACATCAGCTAGACAGTTACAGTATGCTAAAGATTTGTAATGTTTAAAAAAGCGTTAAGCAGTCTCACTGATGATATGCCGGTAGGTTTTTACACACTTAGTAGACTTTTCGGGATATAAACAAAAAAACACAACTTGCTTATTTCGTGGGGAACATCTCTCGGATATATAGGTAACCCCTGAAATCTTGTTTGAAAGGCTTTCTATTTCTGACATACTAGGTCTATGTGCTTGATGATATCTGGGGTATTATACCAGGACTTCTGATTTTGCGGAAGCAATAGCCTAGTCCTCGTATAATGCTCTGCACTGCTTTAATCATTAAAGCCTCCCCTCAGCATAAAAAATGATAAACATTGCAAAATGTGATTCATGTGCTTTTGAAGAAAAGATCCCCAAACGGGACACACCGAAAGTCGAGCCATCATCTCTTTATCTGAACGGATATCATTATTGTACGTTCACCTGTAAGACTGAATATAGAATTCTGGATACGAGAGTATATTCTGAGGTGGGACACACGTATAAGTTAAGATCTTAAAACACCTAAATCATATCCTAAATAGTTGAAATTTGTGTGAAAATTTAAAAGGATCAGTATATCGGCAATCTAAGTGAATTGTTTAATACTTAATGTGTAATTAAGCTCAATGGTACTTGTAACTTGTCAGCAGCTGATATGATCCTCTAACACGCTCACCAAAAATATGTTTATAAATAGTTTCATTTACTCTTTACTTTACTGCATTTCATTTTCAGTTCAACATTAAAACCCAAAAAGATTTTAGTGTGTTTCAGTTTAAACTTTCTGAAAATCCAAAAAGATTTAACATTTCTACTTTAGTTTTTCGACAAACCAAGGTGGAAAGCGGATCTTAAGATTCTGAGAAGTGAAGCAAAGCAGGAAATTTCTGAACTGGACAATAGGGTTGGGAGCTAATCTTGAAAAATTTGAATATTCAAAGTCAAAACAAGTTCATTAAGTTGTTACTTGTACAAATTTTCATGAAAATATGTTTGAAAAGTTTGAACAAAATGTCAGTTGTTTCGTTTCGGGTCAACCAAGGTCATTGATTTGGACTTGGTAGACAAATTTAGTGCCTAGGGTCATTAACTTGGACCTAGATACTTAAGTGGATTTCTAAAAACAGACCAAATATGATAAAACGCCAAAAAGTCAAAAGGTCAAAACATCAAAAGTCAAAAGAGGTGTTTGGATCGGATGGGAATCCGATCGGATGGCCATCCTATAGGTGGTATACCTACAAATAGTGGACAAGGTCAATCAGTCAATCTTTTTCGATTGAACGACCTTCCGAGCCACTCCCTTACACTCTCAAACTTTTCTTGTGATTTTCATTCTTGCTTTCCATGATTCATAGGATTATTGGTTGCTCAATCTTCACTATGGGAAAAGTAAGTTCTCAAACTTTCACTGTTAAATTTGAAGATTTTGATGCCGGCGACTATTAGTATAGAAAACTTAGATCTAGGCTTATTTGTTGATTTTTGATTCAATCCAAACATAGTGTTTTGTTCACAGGCCTTAAATCTATAGATTCACCAAAGGAATTTGATTGAAACATCATAGATTTGAATCTAGGAGAGGTTATAGGTGTCCGCATTTGGACCACTTTTTGTCAAATTAAACTCAAACCAAGACGTATTAGAGAAAACTGAGCATAGGGTTTTGTAAATCGGCAAAAAATCTACGTGAAAACATGTTCAATTTTGTGAGATTGTTAGAAAAATTTTGATGTTCTTGAGTCATTCAAACTGTTCTTCAATGACAGTTGATCGAATGGCAGTTCGATCGGATGGCAATCCGATCCAATGCATATTATTTGAATGTTTGAAAATTTTATCTAAGTGTTCGAATTGTTTCACATGCTTTATCTAATTGTTATTTTGATCGAATGGCAATCCGATCGGATGGCCATCCGATCCAAAACTAAATGTTTCATGCATGGTCATCATTATTCATGCTTGTCATTGATCGAATGGCAATCTAATCGGATGACAATCCGATAATCATTCTTATACTTGATTGTTTTGTCAAAGGAGCTTATCTGTTAGTCACATTGATCGAGTGACAATCCGATCGGATGACAATCCGATCGGATGGCCATCCGATCCACATGATCATACACTAAACTGTTAGTGATCTTTATTGGATTTGGCAATCCGATCGGATGACCATCCGATCGGATGGCCATCCGATCCTTAGTACTGAGTAGTGTATATGTGTGATTCCAAAGTTAGAAATTTTTTTTAGTTTTTCAAATTTTTGTCACTTTTCACTTTTTGTCGCGAACTTTGTTCAAACACTAACGTTGATCATTCTATGCAGACAAGAGCATTAGATTGGCATAAGGCTCACAATACTTGCTGCATTTTGGATGAAAATAATGAGAATACGGAGCCTATTAAAGACATGGCGAAATTTTTAAGAGAAAGTAGAATTAATAAGGCGTTGACAGATAGAACAAAGGTTTACGAATCTCATGTTAGAATGTTTTGGAAGTCGGCGAGGTATGTTGAGAGTGAAAAGATGATTTACTCAGCCGTTCAAAAGAAAGATAAGAATTATAAAGATGTAGATATTGAAATTAAGTTTGATGTGGGAGATGTAAGATGAGTTTTGGACCTAGGAGATAGTGATGAGGACCCGACTATAGTTCCTGAGAGATTATGCAAGGGTTTGTGTTTCAGAATGGGCTTTACAGGACATGTTAATGGCAAATATCTCAAGTCTATGTTTAGCAAACCATACAAGTTCTTACTTCACTGCGTGATACATGCTTTGTCTCACAGAAAGGGAGCTTACGACGAAACGTCAGATTATATCATGAACATTATTACTTGTTTGGTGCTCAACAGGCCTTAAAATATATCACAAGTAATATTTGATCATACGGTAGACAATGTTAAGGGTGAGAAGTATATAATGTACCCAAGGTTCATACAGATGCTGATTAATGATCAAGTAAGAGACCTTCCAAAGGAACATGCCGATGAATTAGATCTTCAACACATGAAAGGTGATACTTTGAACATATTAGGTCAATATAAAGGTCCGAAGAAGGTTGAAACTGAGCCAAGAGCTAGGAGAATGATTTATAAGATTGGAAATAGAGGATATGTAGCTCCAGAGAATGATGCTTGGAGGCATGAGAACAGCAACTCAGAGGATGAAACAGGAAGGCTAAGTGAAATGCAAGAAAAGAAGTTGCGTTATTGGTTTGTGAAGGATGGAAAGAGGAAGAGAACACCTAAGACCTCCCCAGCTGTGACTGCACAAGAAAAGACAACACCAAAGATCGTTGTTAAGGGTATAGTTGAAAGGGGGAGTCACTAGAAAAGTTAGAATATTTAATGTTATATCTTTCTAATGAATGTCTAATGCTTGTTTTTGCAAGGCCTTCAAAGAAAACTCCACCAACACTTGTAGATGAGCCAGTGCTTAATCCAGCAGATATTACTCAAGAAGGTGTTGATGTAACGAAAGTCACATTTGAACAATTTATACAGCAAACAGAAGTTGCTGCAAAGGCTCAAGCTGAAAAAGATGCAAATGTTACTGAATCATCTACAAAGCATGTTCAAGAAAAAGTTGTTGAAGGTGTTGATCATTCAGATTCAAGTGATGCTGATGATGAATCTACTAAAACTGAGTTTGAGGTTGATAAGTCGAAGATTGGTGTTGGAAAGGTTTCTCTGAAAAAGAAGCCTCTGAAGAAGAAAAAGAAGGGTTCTAATGATGAAGACGAAACGTGTATTCCTACACCTCAAGTTGAGAAAATGAAAGGTGTTCTGAAATGAAAGGAAAACCCTCAAGGTGTTATTTCTAGGAGGGTTAGAGCAAGAAAGGGATCTGCAGCGGTTCCTAAAGATCAAAGTGGTAAAAGTGAAAACATATTCAAGCTCCAGAAGTTTAAACTGAAAGTATTCCTGAAGTTGAGGATCAAAATGTTGAAAAGCCTGAGGCTGAGAAAGAAAAAGCTCCAGAAAAGCCCTGAATATGTTAGAATAGAGAACAAGATTGCTGATGATGCAGAATCGTCAAAGCCAAAGAAAACTAATCTTCCTGGTCTATTTGAAGGTTTTCCAAATGTTCAAGGCGAATTCACTGATGATATTCTTCCTGATGAAGAATATGACATGTTTCATGATGCAACGGTCAAAGATCTAAAAAAGAAAGTAAGTCTTCTAGAGAAAGAGAAAGCAAAAGTAGAGGCTGATCGTGATGAGTTGAAGAAGCAACTTGAGAAGATTATGAAAGTTAATGAAGAAATGAAGTCTGTTATGACTAAGCATGCAAAGAAGATAAACATTTTGGTTGAAGATGTGGATGATAATGCCAAGCTTTTTGAGCAACTATCTGCAGAGATTTCTAATTTGAATGTGAAGTACAAGAACATGAACGATACAAATCAGACACTGCATCAAATGTTAGATGAACTTCATGAAGCATCAACAAATGAAATCAAAGTGTTAAAGCAGGAGATTGAAGCACTAAGGGCTGATAAGGCAGAAAAAGATGAACAACTTAACATGTTATACACTGTCATGGAACATCATCTGGGTATCAATGTCCAAGCCATCTACAACAACTTGGAGATCCAAAGGGTTGAGGAAATAAGAGCTCAGAGAGAAAAGGAGTTGGCTAAGGCAGCAACTCAAAGAAAGAAAGAATTGATTGTTGAGACACAAGAAGCTGGAGGTTCTTCGAGTCAGCCTGAAAGAGACGTTGAGATGGTAGATGTTGTGAATGTTGAAGGGGAACAAATGGAAGTTGATCAAGATCAAGGGTTTGTACTTGTTGGTAATTCAGTCTCTCTATCTTACAGTTTTGATGATATAATCCATTTAGTGCAAGTTGAACAACGTAAACGGAAGGCGAGAGAACCTGAAGTGAGGTTACTTCATTGGAAAGAAGAGGAAGAAGTAGAGGAAGAAGAGAAGTTGGATGATGAAGAGTTGAAGGATTTATTTGATGACATCGACAACTATAATCCGTCTTGGGATGATTACAAAGAAGACGATGGTGATCAAGTGTCAACAGGATTGCTGATTGTGACTCCTTCAGTCTAACAATCGTTGGATGATTTTCTTAATGACGAAATCAATGAGCAGCAGGAGGATCAGCACCAGGAGTCTTCTTCTTCTGGAAAGCAACATTCTGATCATGTATTCCTCAAACAACCAACTGTTATATATTTGAACGCTCCATTTGAGGGGGAGATGGAGGTACCAAAGACCAGGGATGAGATGTTAGAGGAACTGGGTCTGGAGTGTTGGTGCATACGTATGTCGACTTCGTCTTGTATCGAGTCTAGTATAAGAATTGTTAGATCAGGGTGTGTTGTTCGAGAAAATAGGAGGTTTTAAGGTGTATTTGAGCTTATTTCGCTTGAAATGTCAAGTGACAGTTTCAAGCGAAATCAAGTCTGTTGATTTCGGTTGAACTGACACCATGTCACTTTCAAGCGAAACCCTTCCCTATATATAGGTTCTGAGCGAAATCATTTGTAACACTCTTCATTCCGGTACAGAAGTGCTGCCGAAGTGTCGTTTGAGCTGTATTGCTTTTTTAATAAATATACAAGACGATTTATAGTGAAACAAGCTGTTTTTCATGTCTGTTTCTTAGTTTCCGCCTCTGAACCAGACTAGAGCTCTTCTGAACGACTCATTTGGGTCACAACTCGATCCTACAAGTGTCAGAGCTCAGGAAGAAGAGTTCTTACCAAAACAGCCGTTTTTCTGACTTCTACACCTTCTTTTCGAAATTGAACCAGTTTTCACAGTAAAAAAGTCTTGAATTTCACATATTGTGGTCGAAACTGTGTTTTAAGTAATCCTTGAAAGAATTGGACATTAATTCGGCTTAAAACTGGTAAAAATACTTTATTTCGCTTGAAAACAGATCGCAAAAATGACGTCAGCAGCATTTCAAGCGAAATCAGAAGGTTGATTTCGTTTGAAAACGTGGTTTCGCTTGTAATTTGATCTTATTTCGCTCGAAATAGTGGTTTCGCTTGAATTGTCGTTTGAATTCGCTTGAAGTTACACCTGATTTCGCTTCAAGGTGCTGATTTCGCTTCAGGGTGCTGATTTCGCTTCTGGGTGTTGATTTCGCTTCAGATAGTTATTTCGCTTGGATTAGTATTTCGCTTGAACTTGGATTTTGTGAAAAAATTTCTGAAACATGGACGAGGATTTCTACAATGCGTTTGCTACACCAGTTGCTCCTGTTACTGCTGCTGAGACATTGTACAGTGAGAATGAAACAGGAACTCACCAGAAACCGCCAAAACTGATGTACATTGAAGATTTCAAAGGGTGATAGAATCGATTTGAGAACTGGGTGCAAGATTATAAGTTTGATGCGTGGTGTTCTTTGGAGAAAGATTACGAAAAACCGAAAAACGAACGTGGGCTTGAAAAGGGTTTCAGTGATTTTATAGAGATTGATAAGTTGAAATATACAAGTGAGAAAATGATGATCAGTATTCTTCAACAGGCAATTAAAGAAGACATTTTTGTTTTGCTTCAACATAATGGTACAGCTAGATCAATTTGGGAAGCTTTGATTCAAAAGTTCAAAGGAAGTGCAGATATGATTAAAAACAGAAAGGCGTTACTGAAGAAATCTTTTGATATGTTTGTACCTTTTGATCATGAAACAACAAAACAAACCAATGATAGATATTGTCATCTTGTTTTGGAAATGGGGAGATTGGATATAAAGAAAGAAGATGAGGAATGGGTTGATAAACTTGCTGATGCACTACCACAACATAAATGGGGAACTTATTTGATGATTGTAAAACACTTAAGGAAGACTCAGAGTATGAATTTGGCACAGTTTATTCAAAAGATTGAAGAACATGAGTTGGATATTCAGAAAACTGCAATCATGATGAATCCAAATGCTAAACAAGACGTCAGTTTATATTATAGAGGGAACAAGTTTGAGGCTACCCCCAGTCCTAGCCCAAAGATCCAAACTGGTTTTAGTGCTGATAGTTCATCTGGAACAAAGGGTAGTAATGTGACACAGATTGGTGGATCTTCATCTTCATATTCAAGTTTTGATCTAAATTTTACAACACAAAGTCCTCAACACCAGAATTCAACAAATCTTCAATGCAACGTTACTTTGAACATTCAAAATGGTCAGAATTTGTCTCTAGAAATAGCCAAGCAACACATGGCATCACTTGTTACTATGCTAGAATCGTATGAAAGTTTGATTGCTGGCAAGATTGGAAATCTGATGCTTACAAAAGAAGATTATGACCAAATCGATGCAGAGGAACTTGAGTTGATGGATGTGAAGTGGTGTTTAGCTAGTGCTTGTAGGAGGGCAGAGAAGTTTCAACAAATTACTGGTAGAGATGAGTTTCGAGGAATGGCTACTTCTCCGTTGGGCTTTGACAAATCAAAAGTTACATGTTTCCAATGTAAAGGAAAGGGTCATTTTAAGAGAGAGTGTAAAAACCAAGAAGCAAACTAAAATCAAGAAAAGAACAATTATTATCAGAAATCAATTTTCCATCAGATTGTTCAACAACCACAAATTGCACCTGCTCGTGCTATTGAAAATGGAAAGAAGAAAGCTTTACTTATTCATCAAGATGATGACAAAGTTGCAGAGGGATTTAGTTGGGACAAATACATACCTGGTTCAGCTCTTGTGGCTAGAATTCAGGGTGAAGATGAGACTAATCAGAAAAGAATTCCGATTTTTCCAGATCTTGGAAGTGATGTGGATACCGATGATGAGGAATAACATCTCAACAAAGCTAGAAAAGGAATAGATCCTACTAGATTTAATTTGTTTTTTGCAGATAAAATGGAGATGCTATATCAGAAGAAGAGTGCCAGATTGTTGAAAGAGCTGGAAGCAGCAAGAATTCTAGTTGATGAAAAGGCAAATACAGAAGCTGGAGAAACAAATGTTAGTCAGCAACTGAGAAAGTGATAGAGAAAATTGTTGAAGTGGAGAAAGTGGTGGAAAAAATAGTTGAAGTTGAAAAAATTATTGAAGTAGAGAAAATTGTTGAAATAGAAAAAATTGTTGAAGTTGAAAAGATTGTCGAGGTTGAAAAGATAGTTGAAAAAATGGTTGAATTTGAAAAACCATGTTTGAAGTGTTTAGAATCTTGCAAAATTTGTGAGGAGAAAGATAAGAAGATTACTGGTTTGGAGAAAATTAAAGAAGATTTATTGTCTAATGTGAAGTATGTGAAGGAATCATATGATGTGCTGAACAAACCAGTTGATAGTTTGAAAAAGACAAATTTAGAAGTTGAAACTGCTCAGATGAAGATGAATGCAACCTTAATGACAAAGAAAAAGGTCATCAATGAGTATATTGAAGATTGTGCAAATCTGAAGAAGGAGTTGGAACTTGAAAAGATTGAGAGTGAAAGAATTAAACGATTACTGCTGAGTTATACTACTTGTGACTATTTGATTGATCGTGTTTATCCTACTGTTGCAGGTCTTGAAGCATTCATGGAGAAAAAGACTGAAGATACTGATACTGGTAAGAAACAAAGTGTTAAGTATAACAGATGTCCGCCCCCGATCCATGAAAGTTGTTCTCCAAGGAATCCTAACGAGGAGAGTCTAAAAAGGCAGTCAACATCAAGTTAAAGTCTGAAATCATTGATGAATTACCAGACAATATTGATGTTACATTCACAGCGTCTGACACTGATCATGAGTCTGAGTTATTAAAGAAAGTGGTCGATCAGGTGTTTGCTATGGATGAAGAGTCAAAACCGGAGTCTAATTCTGAAAGTTCGAGTTCGTCAGAAAAGAGTCCGAGTTCACCGGTTAAAAGGGTTTAAAATAAAGAATTCATGTTAACAAAATCTAATTTGAGTGACGAACCAATCAAAGTGGCTTATACTTTGAATGATTCAGACAAATTATATTCTGATGAGGAATTTCCAATAAGAAGTGTCAAAACTGAAATGATCAAACAGGTTTTCAAATTAACAGAAATTAATATTTCTGAAATAAAAAATTTAAATCTTCATGAAAAACCTAAAAAGTACACTTCAAGAGTTCAACAGAGATTGAACAAGAAAAAGGGTTACGGTTCTGGTTATAGTTTTCACAAGAAACCAAATCATAACAGTAACTTCAAAAAGAAAGGTTTAGGTTTTAATTCTTCAGAAAATTATAAAAATGAGAAAAATTATAAACCAAAAACAACATTTGTTGCAGGAGGGAGTTATGAAGATGAGCAGAAGAAACCATTCCGGAAACAATCAAATCAAGAGTTTCTTTCTGAAGTAAAGAGGAATGTGAAAAAGTTTGCTCAAAGAGTTGAGAGAAGAACCTATTTCAAGTGTAAAAAAACTGGACATATTGCTTGGAACTGCCAAGAGTCCATTTATTCAAAACATGAAGTTTCTTCTAACTCTGAAATGAGAAGGAAATGTGTTGATAAATCGACTGTGGAAGTTGGTGAAACTTCAAAACGGTTTTACAAAAGACAAGTCGATTTAAACAAAGAAAACTGGGTTATAAAATCTGCAAGTAGTTCTGACAATGAATCTGATTCCATAAAATCAGAGGAGTCATGTGTTGAGAAAAAGGTTGATAATTCCGTTCCTGAGTTGAACGAGGAAATTTTTTCACCATTGTCAAAAGATAATCTAAAATCAAAAGGTAGATTTGAGATATCAGGTCAATTCTTTGCTGGTAACAAAGAATTTGATGCTGAAAAGGCGTTTAATGGCAAAGTTAAACATATTTTTGGGAAGATGGTTGATGGGAAGGTTAAAAGTGCTAAAGATTTTTACAAATAAAAATGTTGGTGGGACAGATGTTTGACACCAGAATCTCCCAAGGCTGGTCAGGCTTGGGGGAAAGTGTTTCCTAACTGAAATCCTGACTTGCCGGAGAAATTTCAGAAAATCCAAAAACATTTGAAAATTTGAAAAAGTCAAAAACATGATAAAATCAAAAATGAGTTTTATTGTATAAAAGAGGAAATGATAGTACATCAGTGGACGATCACAACATGCTAATGAAATGGAAAGTTAAATAGTGATAAACGGTCTCACTGATGATATGCTAGTAGGTTTTTGCACATTTAGTAGATTGTGACGAGATATAAACCTAATTTCAAACTTGCTTATATCGTGCGTAACATCTCTCGGATATATGGGTAACCCTCGAAATCTTGTTTGAAGGACCCCTCTTTCTGAGATACTAGGTCTTTATGCTTAGTGATATCTGGGGTATTATCCCGGGACTTCTGATAATGCGGAAGCAATGGCCTAGTCCCCGGAGAATACTTCACACTTGCTTGAAATATAGCGCCACCCACAGCATAAAAAATGATGAAACATTGCAAAATGCTAATCATGTGCTGTTGAAATAAAAGATCCTCTAAAGGGGACCCACCAAAAGTCGAAGCCGTCATCTCTCTGCTGAACGGAAGTTCTGACCTGAGCTCTCACGGTTCCTCGCAATTTAACCCCTTACAGATATCATCTAGGTATACTCACCTGTAAGACTGAATATTGGGATCTGGATACGGGAGTATATTATGAGGTGGGACACGCGAATAAGTTTAAGTATCTAAAACATTAATCTAGTATCTCGAAACAGTTGAACTTTGTGTGAAGATTTAAGTGGATCAGTATACTGACAATCTAAGTGAATCGTTTAGAGTGTAAAATGTTTAAAGCTTAACGATGTTGGTGATTTGTCTCAAAAACTGATATGATCCTCTTACGCAAACTCACAAAAATATTGTGTGTAAATATTTCTTTACTGCATTTCATTTCTGTTATATCAAAAATCCAAAAATATTTTCGGTGTGTTTTAGCATAAGTTTTTGAAAAATTCAAAAAGATTTTAGACAACTGATGCTGAAAAAACTGATTTTTAAAATTCCGAGTGCTGAACATGACGAACAGGTTTGGGAAAGTTTGTTTGAAGATGCTTGAAAATAAAAATGATATATATATAAGTGGTTCATCAGTGACTTACATGATAAATTTTTTATACTTGAAAATGTTGTGTTAAGGTTGAATTTTCAAGTGATTAGCAGGGTTTCTAAGTTTGTTATATTTTATCTTTTATGAAACTTATGTTTTGGGTAGAGGATTTGCAGAAAAGCCTGGTTGTGATGCTTGAACCTGAAAATAGACAGACTATGATTCCAGCACAAGTTGAGGGGGAGTCTGAATGACAAAGAGCCAGGTTTTGATCCTGAGATTACTGATGCTGATGAACATAAGAGATCAAGAGAAGCTGATAAGAGTAGTGTCGGGGTTTATTTCTAGGAAATACTAGAGAAAAAAGAAATTGGAGTAATGCAAGAGCCAGATCAAGATTCAGGAAGCCTGAAGACTGATAAAGACTGAAGACGTTCAAGACTCGACACTTAAGACTCGTCAACATCCGAGGGGGAGTCTGTTGGTGCATACGTCTGTCGACTTCGTCTTGTATCAAGTCTAGTATTAGAATTGTTAGATCAGGGCGTGTTGTTCGAGAAAATAGGAGGTTTTAAGGTGTATTTGAGCTTATTTCGCTTGAAATGTCAAGTGACAGTTTCAAGCGAAATCAAGTCTGTTGATTTCGCTTGAACTGACACCATGTCACTTTCAAGTGAAACCCCTTCCCTATATATAGGTTCTGAGCGAAATCATTTGTAACACTCTTCATTCCGGTACAGAAGTGTTGCCGAAGCGTCGTTTGATCTGTATTGCTTTTTTAATCAATATACAAGATGATTTATAGTGAAACAAGCTGTTTTTCATGTCTGTTTCTTAGTTTCCGCCTCTGAAACAGACTAGAGCTCTTCTGAACGACTCGTTTGGGTCACAACTCGATCCTACATGGAGGATGGTAATCTGAAATTTGATATTGAAGATGATATCCCATTATCGCCAGAAAAGGAGTATGAATTCAAGTTTGCCAGTGAAGCTGACAACTTTCATCATGTTGAAGTTGAAGAGTGTTCAGATATCTCTGAAGAAGATACACCTTTTCATTATTCAGGCATGGATGACACTTTCCCAACTCTTGCTGAGATGTTCAAAGAACAGAATGAAGATGAGATTAGAAGGAAAGTTGTGGAGAAAATAAGTACTGAAGGTATTCCAAAATTTGTTCCACAAGAGACTCTGTTAGAGGGCAGGAATAATTGGTTTAAAGTAATGCCCAAAGAAAGGAAGTTCAGGAGGACTCTTCGGTATTTCACACATCATGATGATATATCTCTGGGAGATATTCTCTCTTGGGGCTATCTTGAAGACTTGAAGGTATATGCTATTCATCGTGAACAAGGTGTTCAGTACTTTGAGTTTTTGTCAGATATACAAACACTCCCATGGTGGGATATTGAAGAGCTTGTTCAGACGAAAAACATTAAATAGTTCTCCTATGGCTTAGATGTGAAGCAGCATGATCAAAGGTTGTGGAATTACATTAAGTGGCAAGCAAAGAATAGATTTCCTGACTGGAAGCCACAGTTTCCGAAGCAAGACATAAAGATTAATCCAGTCATAGGAGAGAAAAAAATTACATTGATAATCAAGCCTTCCAGATGTTTAAAGAACATGCCGCTACGTGCAATGGAACAGGATTTTCATGAATATTTTGAAGGTTGGATGTATAACCAGAGCACAGCGGAAACAGTGATTTCACTATTTGACAAATCAGGGGGGGTCGAGGAGGATCAGTGTGTTAGATCCTATGTAGCTAGTCAACTGCTCGAAGAAAGATATTGAATGTCTATTCTACAACAAGATTCTGTACGAAAAGCCAAACAAAGTTCAAGCTCAGCAGTATCAGAAGTTGGTGAACTTATGTTATGCAAAGGATATCAATTCTGGCAGATATTGGAAGACAAAATTCAGAGACTTGGAGATAGATCGGTTCTTGAGGAAAGATAAACGGGCTAAGAGGTTCAAGGAGATAGCTGATAAAGCTGCGAAACTTGGAAGATGGAAGCTAATGAGACCTCCACCAACAGACCAGACACCAATAGAGAAGGAAGAAAACAAGATCCCAAGGTGGGATAGGAAACGTGATGGTGATCCTGTGTATAGAAAATACTGGAATGAAGTTGGTAGGCCTCTTAGGCGAAAGATGCTCGCAGAGAGAGATGAACAGAGAAGGCAGAAGGCTAAGGCTAGAAGACGCAGCAGGAAGACGACTTGAAGACTATGCAGGAATGACGACTACAGCTACATCCAAGGGGGAGTCTGTTAGTACATTATGTCTGTAGCTTCCGTCTGCATCGAGTCTTATGTATTTTGTCCTATTTGTGTGTTTTTGTATATGTATGTATTTGTGTGTCAAGACAAAACAGGAACTGTTATGTGAAATCCGTCGGACGACATGTGTCATCCGAACGGATGGCCATTCGATCGGATGAGCATCCGATCGGATGGTGATCTGAACGGGTGACACCCCTCCTTCCCTGTTTGCCTATAAATACTAGGTTAGTGGCACTTGTCTAGAACTTTTTGCTGAATTGCGATAGCGAAGCTCTGTCTGACTTTCATCTGGAACTTCTGTATTTTCACTTTCAATCAATGAAATCAGACATGTTAAGCATTGAGATTGTCGTTGTTGATTCTCAGACGGTGTCGAGGGATTCCGCACCTTGCCACTGATCGATTCCGTCACGTTCTACTCGAACAGATCCTGCGTAAAGGCCTAACAATATGGTATGGGCGTAAACCGATTTGGAACACCTTAGAGTATGGGGATGTGATGCATACATCACAAGTGATTCTGATAATAAGCTTGATCCTCGAGGCGAAAAAGGTTGTTTTTGTCGGATACTATAAAGGAAGCGGATATTATTTCTTCCATCCTGATGCAAATGTGATTTCCATCAAACAGAAGGGACACTTTCTCAAGGAAGAACTTCTTAATCGAGGAACTGGAAATAATGTGGTTGATCTTGTGGAAATTCGAGAACCACAAACTGTTGGATTTTATATGCCCAAGACACATATAAAATTGATGTGGCTAGTACGTTATGATCCAAGTTGAGTCATACCCAATAACAAGCTAGACAAACACTTATGATATTTATTTATGATATGATCAAACAAATAAATATTAACACTT
Organism: Helianthus tuberosus; assembly: GCA_030545235.1. NCBI lineage: Eukaryota > Viridiplantae > Streptophyta > Magnoliopsida > Asterales > Asteraceae > Helianthus > Helianthus tuberosus. The sequence goes on from JARYGA010047945.1 coordinate 19,502, forward strand.
AGAATATTAGAAATTGGTTTTCTAAATAATTGCACTTGAGAAACTAATAAATTGTATGGATAATTTATTTTTGAGAGAATATTTTATTTTGTTATTTAATGGGTTAAATAACATTTTAAAATGTTGTGAAGTGTTGCATAAGTCTTGTAACATGTTGTGTTATATTTATAAAAGTTATTAATAAATACAAGACTAAATTTAAAGGAAAATTTTGAAATTTTTGGTGGGAAAAGCCTTTAATGGCCAGCCCATTTGTGGCTTCCCAAGGTGGGTTTCCACCACTTAAATGCATGCAACACATCTCTTCCAAGACACATTGAATGCTGATTCTCTCTCCTACTTACTCTCACTTAATTAAAGTTGCAAGAACTCCATAGTCTCTTCTAATAAATTTTTGGCCAAGAGAAGGTTTACAAGAGTTTTTTTTTTAAGTTTGACTTTTCAAGTGCAAGACTTAAATTTTTCTCTCAAAATTTCGGCCAACTTAAGGGTGGTTCAAGAGAGTTTTTCAAGTATGATTCAAGTCTTCAAATCCTAGCAAACTTGAAGTGTTTGTTGGAAGGCTTGTGGTATACAAGCTTGAGGTCTTCTACACTTGAAGGCAACCGTTTAAGAAGCATCATCCCTTTCATTTCCTTTTACTCCAAGAAGTTAGTCTTCTAAACATCCTATGGTTGTGTTTGATAGTATGCATGTTCATATATGGAACCGGGTTTTGGGATTTTGCATATAAATGAAATTTATATCTTAAAAGAAACATGTTTTAAATTTTATTTCCGCTGTGTTCTGATTTTATACGGATGAAATCACCTTAATAAACATGTAAAAATCCCATCACAAACAACCGCTAACATAGTCGGACCGTCTAATTAACAAGTAGTTGTTGCCAATGAATCAGACATAAACACAAGCGTTCACAGAAGTAGTAGAATTCGCAAAGAATCTGATAGATATCTATGGCATCTAAAAGGTCTCGAAGTCTTATTAGTAGCTGAGTATAATGACGAACCTGCTAACTACAAATCTACAATCTTAGATCCGGAATCTGATAAATGGCAAGAAGCCATGAACGTTGAGATGCAATCTATGCATGACAATCAAGTATGGGACTTGGTTGAGCTACCCCCCGAATCTCGGGCAGTAGGAAGCAAATGGATTTTCAAGAGAAAAATCAATATGCATGGAAATGTGCACACCTATAAAGAATGGCTAGTTGCGAAGGGTTTCACTCAAACTCAAAGTATTGACTATATGAGACCTTCTCGCCCGTTGCTATGATTAAATTTAATCAGGATATTGCTTGCCATAGTTGTGTAGTATGATTACGAAATATGGCAAACGGATGTCAAAACCGCCTTTCTTAATGGACATCTCTATGAAGATGTCTATATTGTTCGGCCTGAAGGTTCCGTCGATCCTAAATATCCAACTAAGGTGTGCAAACTAAATAAGTCCATTTATGGACTCAAGCAAGCATCTTATAGCTGGAATCTTCATTTTGACCAGAAGATCAAAGAGTTTGTTTTTGTCAAAGAATGAAGATGAGCCTTGTGTTTACAGAAAGTTTAGTGGGAGCACCATATCATTCCTCATCCTATATGTGGATGATATACTAATCATTGGAAATAACATCCCTATGTTGTGCGAAATCATGTTTTAAACAATCCTTCAAAGTTTCAGATCCAAATTCAAGCTAAAACATTGGAAAATTTTGAAAATTCATCAAAATTTTGACAACATGAACATGCTGATGTCACGCACGGATTTGGAATTGGTTTTGTAGGTTCGCATGGATCTAGTTATTCACGGATCAAGGAGTTTACTTTGTTTAAAATTGTAAAAGTTCATATGCATGGATCTAAAAAGTAGATCCGCACAAACCTTGTGACAACTGTCAAAAATCCAGGTATCCGTACAATTAATTAATCCTGATTAAGTGCTTAATGACTGTGCTGAATTACCATTAACTGCTTTCTGACTATTGCTTTATACACACATGTGCATCACATATTGCAAATGACATATCATTGATTGCATGAGAACTTTATTGACATAAAAGATGCATAAAGCACAGTTAGCACAGTTGACAGACGAACCTAGAAAATGCTGACGGAGTTCAGTACATAGACAGACAGTGTTTTGAGACCTAGTATGAGTCAGAAACTAAGTACTACACCAGTATAGAGTGTAGGGGAATAAGGATCACAAAACTGTTTTTCTAGGTGATAGTTTAAGTGCCGGAAAGTGTCTAAAACTCACCCAAAGTGCAGAATTCAGCAAAATTCAGTAAAAATCAGCATTTAAACACATTAATTTTATGTAGAGACATGGTAAAATGGTCCTGAATGCTTTCCTAAGTGTCGGGAATTAAAAGTGTCACAAAAGATACATAGAGCACACTAAACGGTATAGTTTAGCACTTTAACGAATCAGTATCTAACCGAACAACCGGACACTTCCCAAAATACCAAATTTACACTTAAATCATTGTTTTAACATTTCCAAGCTAGTTATGGTCCCCGAACATCATAACACCCCATACAAAATATCTAGTAACTAAAACACTTAACTTATACTTGAACTAGAATACAACTAAGGGTTAAAACCTACTCTACATACCCCCCCCCCCCCACCTACAATCGGCCATACCACCACCACCATACCCCAAGATTTTATTTCCTTTTTATAATGGATATTGTTTTTGCTTTATATGACACATTACACACAACATATTAAGGGATGATGGATATAAGAATGGCATGAAAGTTCAAGAGATCATTATTCACACACATTCGATCTCTCTCCCTCTCTTGCTCTCCTTCTCGACCGAATACTAGCCACACTACCACCAACATCATTCAACTTTCTTCATCCAATCCAAGCATTCACAAAGGTGTTAGAGTCCATACAAGGGAGCTTAGTGGCTTTGGAAGCTAAAGGACCTATCTTGCTTGCTTTTATCCACTCATTTTCTTCTCCTGATTCATCCCTATCCTTGTGCTAGTGGTAAGATCCTTGTACACTCTAGTTTACTTCCATTTTTAGTGGTTAATGTTGAATCATGATCAAAACTTCAAGAACACTAAAGAACATAAGCATGTAACTTGAACATAAGCTTGATTTATGAAGTAATCTTGATGAAACTAAGTTGTTTAGGGTATGAATGCTTGTTGATCATTGATTGTTTGTAAAGATAATGTTGATCATCATAACATGTTGCAAAACCATGATTAAGAACATAGTTTAGCAAGATGAGAAAGTAAGAAGGTTGTAGGATGAAAGATCATCCACACTTGAATCATGAACTTGGAAATAATAAAGTTGTTTTCTTGAAAATCATCATCAAAGTGAGTTAATAATCATATAGGTCTAAAATTTATGAATGGTTTTTCAAAAGAACCAAGCTTAAAATATGAGTTTTAGTGGATCTTGGTTCTTACATAAACAAACACCATTTTTAATGGTTAAACAAGTGTAGAAACACTTGTGTAACAAGAGGATTACATAAAGAAGCATTTTTAGAAAATGTTTTTTGAAGTTGTAAACATCCAACTTCTTTATAAATGAAGTTTTTAAAGAAGTAAACTCATTTTGAAAGGTAACTAAACTCACTAAATACATTACCAAGTTACTACAAGTTTTCACAAACTTTCAAGTTCATGAAATAGTATAATATGCATGATTTTGGCAATGTTGGTAAGTATAAGTTGTTTAAAGTTGATTGTAAATTGATTGTGGTGATTTTACAAAAGAAAATGATATGCTTGAATGCATGGAAACCTCCATTTTTAGGCGAAACTATGGCAAAATTTTCCAAAAATATAAACACTTAGAAAATATTTATAAGCACACACTTACAAGTGTATTTTCAACAATAAATGGTTCCATAAACTTTGCCATAATTTTTGGTTACAAAAATACAAATGTTGGAGGTTGGTTTTTATAAAGAAAAGTGGCTAGATATATATTTAGAATATATATATATATATATATATATATATATATATATATATAGGGAGGGGCTCATGCGAGAACCACCCTTATTGTGAGAACCTTGAGAACCAATGTGAACACAACCTAAAATAGCTAAAAAAACCTAAAAAAAACCTAAAAAAACCTAACCCCCCCCCCCCAAAAAACCTAAACCCGCACCCCCCCAAAAAACCTAACCCCCCCCCCCCCCCAAGCTAAAATGCTAAAAACTAAACCCCCCAAAAACCTAAAAGAATCTAAAAAAAATCTAAAAAAATAAAAAAAAAATCTAAAAATTTTTTTTGAATTTTTTAATATTTTTTATGTTAAAATCGCTACTTTTAGAAGCAAAAAAAAAATTTTTTTTTTTTAAAAAATAATTTAAAAAAAAAAAAAATTTTTGGCTTCGAAAAGTAGCGATTTTTTTATAAAAAATTCAAAAAAAAAATTTTTGTGTGATTTTTAGCTATTTTTAGGCATTTTTGGTGTGTTCACATTGGTTCTCGCGGTTCTCACAATAAGAGGTGGTTCTCGCATGATCTTCTCCCTATATATATATATATCTACATTAAAGACACACATGTGTGATTATGTGTATACTTTGTGAAGTAGTAATATTATTTTAGGACTTAAAATTATATAACACATTAAAACACCAAGAATTACAATCCAAAATATCAAGGGATAACTATACAAGTTACACACAAAATATTTGCAACTAAAGAAGGAATGTAACTTACAAATATTCCAGAAAATGTGTTCACAAATATATTTTGGTAAATAGTATTTTGAGTTAATAGCCAAAATGGTACCTGAGGTTTGCTCACTTTTGCCACTTTAGTCCAAAATCCAAAATTTTTAAATCTGGGTCCCTGAGGTTTGCATTTTGTGGCCATTTTAGTCCAAAAACCCCCTTTTTTGACTGTTGCAACTAGCCTATTTTGTCCTTTTATGCAGGGGTATTTTGGTCATTTTTATGATATATTATAACAACTGAATCATCATCATCTTCTCAAAGCAGATCATCAAACAGCTAATTACCAACCCAGATCAAGAACCCAGATCATCTCTCTCAAAGCAGATTATCAAACAACTGAATCATCATCATCTTCTCAAGCAACTGAACATCAACACCTGCAACTATAACGAATCAACAACACTAATTAACCCCGAAAATATCAAGTCAAAACCCTTGATAAAAATAAAAACGAAAATATGAAAAAGAAGAATTAGGAGGCTCAGATCTGTTAATAATAATCAAAACAAAGAGGAACCAACCGCCATGGCTGCAAACATTGCGACTGCTTCCGGAGTGGCGTGCACTTTGAGGCGATCGAGGCAGAGGACGGTGATGGCGATGGCAGAGGAGAGGTCGCGGTGAGAAGGAGGTGGTGGTGGCGGCTGTGGTGAGGAGGTAGTGGTGGCGGTGGTGATAAGGGGAGGAGGTGGCGGTGGTGGTGAAGAGAGAGACAGAGGGTGCTTTGAGAGAGAGAGAGAGAGAGAGAGTTAATCTGCTTCGAGAGGTCTAGGTTCTTGAAGAGGGTTTGTTATAATATATCATAAAATGACCAAAATACCCTTGCATAAAATGACAAAATAGGCTGGTTGCAACAGTCAAAAAAGGGGGGTTTTGAAATTTGGACTAAAATGGCAACAAAATGCAAACCTCAGGGACCCAGATTTAAAAATTTTGGATTTTGAACTAAAGTGGCAAAAGTGAGCAAACCTCAGGGACCATTTTGGCTATTAACTCTTGTATTATGGATACAAAGGAATGAAATTATGGTTTTTCCAATTATTACAAAGTTAAACCATATTTTTACAAAGAGAAAATATAGTATTTTTGAAGTAAAAATATATTTTCTTGGAATTTTCAGAAGATATATGATTTTCGAGAAAAATATATATTTTCTTGCATACACTTGAGATACATTATTTTGAATAAAAATATATTATTTTGGGAATTACAAATACAAGAATACAAGTACACATGTATAAGATACCCTCATCCTTGGGAAGAAATACAAGTCTAAATACTTGAGAAGTATTAACAATTATTCCAAAACTTAAAAATATAATTTAAGTTAAAATATTAATTATTTTGACAATAATTATATAACTTGGAATAATATCAGAAGTGTAAAAGAAACGTAACTCAGAAACATTAATGCTAAGGCAAGGCACGGCCCGTTCGTCTAATAGACATTAGCACGTTGTAGGTAGTCGTGTTCACCGGAGAAGTACGAGTTACGATTATTGAAGACGCAAGACTGTGAGTTTCATGCCCCACCCCCCTTTTGTTTTAACTATTTTCAGTTTTATAACTTCGGGGGTGAAATACATGTTACAATTGTTTACAAACGTTTTATACATAGTATGGTTAGCTAAGGAAGGGTACTACTTGATCATGTGAGTGGTGGGTACAACACTAAAGGCCATTGTTCGACCCAGTATGGCCTTAACAACTTCTTTTCACGTAATATGGCAAGTGATTTCAGTAGATGTGAAAAAAGATGTGCGGAAATGGAAATCACACTTTCAGAAACAAGACCTACAGAATTATCAAGTTTATATCACTTTGAAACAAAATGGTTTACAAGGTGATTGTAAGATTATTATCTAATACAAATGAATCTTGAATTCTGTGGGTGAGAGGGCAATGGAGTTTTGATGTATATGTGAATGCTAAGCTTCAAACTCAATTGTCTTCTGCTGGTTGGGCCTTCTATTTATAGAAGGTTGGGTGCACGAATAAACAATAGTTTATTCATGCAATAAGTCCTCCAAAAAGTAGCCATTTGACATATTCATTGAATCCAACGTTCAAGTTGCCTTTTTCATCATGATATCCAATAATGTCAACTTGCTTCGGTAAGTGTGGCAGGATAGAGCTGATTTCAGACAAGTGGGGTATTTCATCAGAATTTTTGATAAACCACTTCATCAGAAATTCTGGTGAACAAATCATCAGAAAAATCCTGATGATCAGAATCGTTAGAAACTGATGATATTTCAGCAGAAATATCATTAGATCCATCAGAAATGACCTTCTCTGATAATCCAACTCAGCCCTTGATTAACTTGTGATTCTTTGAAGTAGATGCTGTGCATTTCAGTTGTCCTATCTGATCTTTTTCTTTTTGTTGTGATCTGCAGGACTGTTATCTCTTCATAGATCCAGTTGATTGTCATTTTCTTCAATACTTACAAATAAAGTTTCCTAACAGTTTCCCCCTAAGTATTGTAAGAAAATGAACTATCTCTATATCTAACATAAACAACTTTCAACTGCTTCTTGAAAGAAAAATTCAAAACAACTAAGTTCAGAAACATGGAACATAGTCAAACCAACCATAAATCAGACAAAAATAAAATATTGTTCAAAAACAGAAACTTAATCTCATCAATTCATTAATTGATCTTCACTCCACTTCTGTATTTGTCTCCTGGTTTCAGCCTTTTCTTGTGATCAATTTTCTTCTGAGTTTCCTTGTACATCTCTTTGTACCATCCTCTTGATTGCATCCAGTTTTCAATACATTCTTCAATTGTTTTTCTCAGTTGTTCATTGTTCTTTCCCT
>JARYGA010047946.1:0-29618 GCA_030545235.1 Helianthus tuberosus
GAAACACTCGAGCCTCAATCAAGCAACCCGCAACAACAACAAAAACTCCAACAACAACAAAAACTCCAACAACAACAAGAAACATGACACTAATCCACCCCGAGAGGCGAAGACGTTTGCTGCTGCAAACGATACCGGAGTCAAGAAGTACCGAGGCAATCTGCCCAAATGTGACAAGTGTAAGTACTACCATCTAGGTGCTTGCTATGTGCCAAAGGGTGATAAATGTGGAAAATTGGGTCACCGTACTGAGAATTGTTGGGGAAAAGGAAACGGAGGTGGAACTGGCAATGGTAATGGGAACCGCAATGGTAATGGTGCTGGTAATGGAAATGGAAATGGGAACGGTAATGGTAATGGTAATGGCAACGGTGCTGGTAATCGAAATAGGAATGGAAATGGACGTAATCAAGGATGTTATAGCTGTGGTAGTAAGGAACATTACAAGAAGGACTGCCCGAAAGAGAACAATGCTCAAGGTCGACCATTTGTCATAGGAGCAAGGAACGCCCGCGAAGACCCTAACGTGATCACCGGTACGTTTTTCGTTAACAATCACTTTGCATCCATACCGTTTGACACTGGTGCTGATTTTAGTTTCATGTCTGTGGAATTTAAAAATATGCTTGGAGTTGAGTCTAATAGGTCAGACATACCTTATTCGATAGAATTAGCCGATGGTAAACTTGTTGAATCGGGAGAAGTCGTAAAAGGGTGTTTGTTGGAACTTGGCGAATGTAAGTTTAACATCGACCTCTTACCCGTCCAGTTGGGTAGCTTTGATGTTGTGGTTGGCATGGATTGGCTATCCAAGAATAGAGCTGAGGTTGTTTGCCACGAGAAGATCATTCGTATCCCTCAGGAGAATGAGGAAACACTCATAGTACACGGGGAAAAACATGCGAATCATCAATTGTATGAAGGCTCAGAAATGTTTGCGAAAAGGATGTGTTGCCTTTTTGGCGCACGTGGTTGACAAGAAGGTTGAGGAGTCGAAGCTTGAAGATATTCCTGGGGTGAAGGATTTCCCCGAAGTCTTCCCCGAAGACTTGCTGGGATTACCTCCATAATGACAAGTCGAATTTCACATTGATTTCGTTCGGGAGTTACGCTCGTGGCCAAGGCACCTTATCGACTTGTGCCATCCGAGATGCAAGAATTATCCACGCAACTTCAAGAGTTGTTGGATAAAGGATTCATTAGACCAAGCTTCTCGCCTTGGGGAGCTCCAGTATTGTTCGTAAAGAAAAAGGATGGAACATTCAGGATGTGTATTGATTATCGAGAGTTGAATAAACTCACGGTCAAGAATCGGTATCCACTACCGAGGATTGACGATTTATTTGACCAGTCACAAGGATCAAGCTTCTACTCTAAGATAGACCTCAGGTCTGGCTATCATTAATTGAGGATTCAAGAGGAAAACATACCAAAGACAACGTTCAGGACTCGTTATGGGCACTACGAGTTCCTTGTTATGCCATTTGGATTGACGAACGCACCGACAGTTTTTATGGATTTGATGAATCGCGTATGCAAACCATATATAGATAAATTTGTGACAGTATTTATCGATGATATTCTGATTTATTCGCGAATGAAGGGTGAGCATAAGCAACATCTGAGGACCGTTCTGGAACTATTAAAGAAATAAAAGCTTTACGCGAAGTTCTCTAAGTGCGAATTCTGGATTCGCGAAGTACAGTTCCTTGGGCATGTTGTGAACGAAAATGGCATTCATGTAGATCCATCGAAGATAGAAGCAATTAAGAATTGGGAAGCGCCCAAAACTCCAACTGGAGTACAACAATTTCTGGGATTAGCTGGCTACTAACGAAGATTTATTGAGAATTTTTCAAAAATTGCTCAACCGCTGACCTCCCTCACGCAAAAAGACAAGAAGTTTGACTGGGGAGAAAAATAAGAGGAAGCATTTCAACTTCTCAAGGATAAGCTATGCGATGCACCAATCTTATCACTGCCTGAAGGTACCGATGACTTCGTGGTATACTGTGACGCTTTGCGTCATGGTTTGGGTTGCATGCTTATGCAACGACAAAAGGTCATCGCCTATGTATCACGTCAGTTGAAAGTTCATGAGAAGAACAACACTACTCATGACCTAGAGTTAGGCGCGATGGTATTCGCTTTGAAGATTTGGCGGCATTATCTTTATGGTACTCGGTGTACTATCTTCACGGATCACAAAAGCCTTCAGCACATATTTAACCAGAAGGAATTAAATATGCGTCAACGACGATGGGTTGAGTTGTTAAATGATTATGATTTTGAGATTAGGTACTATCCAGGAAAGGCGAACGTGGTAGCGACGCCTTGAGTGTAACGCCCTGCTTTTTCGTACTTTCCACAATTAGAAAGCGTCGTTGTATTTCTATTTTTGGAAGTCTTGTACTCTTGTATTCGTCTTTTCCTTGTAATCATTGTAAAATCCAAGACTTGGATCATAATGAAAGTTCTAATTCTTTATATTCATGTTATACACATTTCATACATGTTCATGCATTTGGATTGATTAAACACGTGACACTTTATTCACAATTTGGTCAAAATATGTCAAACTTGCAAACACATGATTCATATACTCAATTTATGCAAATACGTTACTTAATCTCGACAAACCTACTAGTTTACACTTGTTTTATATTTGTGGTATGATTTAATTACACTAAATACCCTTAAGTATGATTCTTGTGCTTAAAACACCTTGAAAATGCCCTAAAACATCAAATATGAAAGTACAGGGGCACTTATGTAAAAAAATCAACAAATTTAAGAAGTGGGGCCACTCACCAGTCGCGACCCCCTCCCCTCTACCCGCTCGTGGCCCGCGAGGCGGCTGGATCCGCAGAAAAAGCACAACAACTACGGGATTGGGCAGAATGTTATGTTTTGTGTTTCTTTCATTAATTACTCACCAACCTTAACCCTAATTCATCCCCTATAAAACCCAAGCCTCCTCCACACGTTTTCCACTTTGCAACTCACTTAAACACTCTCGAATCACTCTCAAATCAGCTAAAAAACAGAAGCAAAGACAGATTCGTCACAAGTTACTAAAGTGAGCATAAGTTCACTTCTACTCTTTCTTTTTCATTGATTCTTCTTTCTAATCACTTGGAACAACCTTAGGTATGTTTCCACAGGTTTTCCACGGAAAACCAAGGATAGAACATAACCATAAAAGGCTCCAAAGTGCAATAAACTTTCTGATTTTGTATAAACACTTGTTTAACACACTTTAAATTGAGATTTCTCAACACATTCCTATGTCCTTATGCTCATTATCAAGTCTAAGATTAGGTGAGCTTAAAAACAAGGTTGTGAGATGTAAATCCAGAGGTTTAATCCTCACAAACATTCTGTTTTGATGGGGTTTTAACCCACAAGTGATGAACAAGCTTAGAACTTGAAGATTGTGTGATTATAAGGTTAGCTTGGGCTATCCTACTTGCAAATCCATACATCACTTGATCTTTTCTTAAATTAGTTGTAGTTATTTCATTCTTTATTGTATATCCTTGACCCTCCTTGTTGTCTATGACAACATGTGTAGTGGTGAATACCAAAGAGGTACCTAAATGGAAGATTTATCTTCCTACCTCATGCATGACTTGTATGATGTTATTGTAATACCTGATTGGACTTAAACTATGATATATACTATATAATACCTATATATTATCTAAGTAACCAAACCCTTGATGATAACCTAGTGGTTATTTGTCAAAGTATTAGGTTACATCATCTAAAGACCATAGTACTTGTTACGATTCTAATGGGCATTTTGACCCATGAAAACATTTAAACTCTTTTGAGTTTCATAGTGTCAAAATAAGTATCATGTGATGGATGATTAGTTTCTCATATGTCTATTTTCATACATTTTAAACTCCGAATCTTTAATCCCCCGTTAAACTTCCAATACTCACACACCTATGTTTCTTCGTGTAGAAGGAGACGATGTTCCATCGTAATAAACCAATAACTCTCGCGGATTTACCAAGTGGAAAGCTTGCAAAACCGTGAGTATACTCGATCCCATTTTACTTTTCACACTTTGGGTGTATCATGTATGTTATACAAATCACGCAACACTTAAACTGTTTTAATCTCTATCCATGCTTAACATGAAACTATGTAATGCTTGTTATACTTGTATGCTATGTAAACTTTTTGTGTCGATATATGCTCATTAACTTTGCTAGCCTACCTTAACAATTATAGCGCTATAGGATTAACGCACCGACCATTAGTCTTGGGGTATTGTTAAGTTAAACATGTTAACCTCCCGTTATTCTTTGGGATACGCAAAATTAACACGTTGTATACTTGGGTTTGAACATATAGTACACCATTTTAGCATATTAGTAACTTGCATATTGTATTTCATGTTGGATATGAGCCGTTAAACATTTTTATTCTATATTATGCTATGTATGAAAACTTGTATACTCACCAACTTTTTGTTGATATATTTTAATACATGTTGCAGGTTGATAGATGAGATGATGCTAAGTGAAGAAACGAGATTTAGGTGGACTTAGATACACACCTAGATTAAACTATTATTTTTGATGTTATGTTGAAACAATGTTGTTCTTATTTGGATTTTTGTATGACAATTTTTAGTATTGCTATGAAATCGAATTTAAATTATATTGTCACATAGTGTTATGCTGTTTTGAGCAATTTATTCTTCTAATCCCGATGTTTCCGCCATCGGTTGGGGTGTGATAAATTGGTATCAGAGCCATAACTATAGGGAATTAGGAAAAGTAGGAATTGCTTTGCCTAGTCTATAGTTTAGGAACTTTGATTCTTATTTGTCATTTAAAACTACTTGCATTCTACCTTATTTGCTTCTTATCTATTCTTCTTTTGGTCTTTCAAACTTACATGCTTTTTCTAAGGCTAACACAAATACACTTTTGAAGACTTGAAGACACTCGTAAAACAAACAAGACGAATCTATAATCTATAATGCTATATAATATATCTCCTATGTACTGACATGTAATTTCACCTTGAAATTTTCAGACGGCAGATGAAGAGTCATGCCTTCTTCCCTGTTCTTTGATCATCTTATCCCAATTTTGCCCTCAATTCAATGTATACAAGTTGTACCATAATGTGTTTAGATGATTGAAATTGAATATGACAGTTCATTTACTGGGGATTTGGCGAATGAATCTCCGTCCTCGGTTATTAAGACGTCCCATTTACTCTAGACGCTTCAAATCTGCTCATTGACAAGCCCTATCTCCAATGGAATCTTCATTCGGCATCTCGTTCCTCTCCATCACCTGCAACACACGATGTCTACTGCTTTATGTCCAGGTTCGATTTGGTTCATCATAGTCGGAAAGTACTTCTTTAGTTCTATATTGCTTCAATAATCCGATTCTTCTGTTTCTTTCTTTCAATTTTAGGGAAGTTGATTTAGAAACCCTAAAATACTATGCATCCCTGTAAAATACTATGCATCACTCTGTAAGTTAATTTTAATTTAAGTTTTGATGAAGCTAATTTTATTCTATGTTGACTTCTTTGAGTTCTTGGAATGCCCAAAATACTCGTTGATCACCAACCATAAAGGTGAATTTAATTTACAAGTTTCATTGTTTTGCTTTTTGCAACTGGTGTTTAGGGAAGCTGATTTGGAAAGCTTAAAGTACTCTTTTTTTCATGATTTCATTCTGTTCACTTCATTAATATTAGGGAACCTGAATTTATATTAACTTCACTTCTTTTGGTTATAGGGAAGCAAGAGTTATGAGGGGAAAGATGCACTTGGTTATGCTAATGTTTATTCGTTGTTTCCCATTGGGTTAACCATTATTCTTTTTTTTTATTGTTCATAAATGGTTTTATTGTTGTATTTTTCAGGTTTTTTTGTCGTGTCAACTGACATTGAGATTGCTAAGAGTACATTGCAAGCTTTGATAGATTTAGGCAGAAAGGTAATATGTTAACCTGTAGAGAGCGTGTGTGTAGAGGACGTGGGAGGGTTACACCACAAAGGCTCTAGCCAGGTCTTGCTTCTTCAACCCTAAAAGTCATTGCAGGTCACATTTGATTCGGTCAGGACGTCAGGTAATCCTAAAAGTAACACCTTTTATGGGGTTGCAACTTGATGATGAAATTGAACACTGATTTCGAGAAATTAAGTGATCTAATCTTATGAATTTCCTTTTCTTTCAGCTACGTTAGGAAAAAAAATGATATTTCACCAAAGAGAATGGATGTTGCTTCTTTGGATATGCTTCAATTTCATTGGTATTGATTGCCTTCTCTTATATTTTTTGCGAAATTATAGACAAGTGACTCTAGTGAAAGCTTTTTCTTAAATAATTTGACATGTTAAAGACGATTTTTTCCCTTTTGAACCAGGTGGGAAAACACCAATAATGGCTATCTTCATGTCCTTAAACACCTCATAGATTTGAAAGAAGGTTTGATCATTTTTACTTTCTCCCTGTTTTAACTAGGCTCCTGCTACATCACATAAAAGACGACTTTACAGGTACTTGTTTATACGAATGGTATAGAATTTCCGCCATTGGATTTGATTGTGGATTGATGTGTAGTTAGTTACTGGAATGTGATTATCTGGTGTGTGTATGATTAGCAAGATGTATTGTGTTTATAATTAATGATCCGTATAATGTGAGGTTCTTGTTTTTTGGTTTTTACGTGTGTAGAACTGTTTTTTATGCTTTTTTTAATGATCCGGCTCATCGTACTGTGCCTGCACAATCATCATATGATCTTTATAAATTGTTGAGATAATTAAGGGATGCGTTTTTCTCTGATGATCTGATCTTGAATTGTATGTTAATTTGTTATGATTATCTTGACATTTAAAGATGGTGTTTATTTCATATATGTTGTTTCTTGAGTCAATTTTGACTCACCTCATGGTACAAAGAAGGCCACTTGATATATAGTATAGTTGGCTAAGCAATCAATTGTAGCACCAAGGATCTACTATGAAGGGCAGACCATGTTTGATAATTGTCCAAACTACGGATATAACTTTACAGATAATATGTGATCACATGATGGGCTATTGTACCAACCAACCCCTCACTTTCTTTAACTACTGTTCACACCCCCAATTTTTCCCATGTTTTTAGTTCTTTGTTGATATGCGTATATTATTGTTGGTTTACTTACTTTAGCAATTCATTATGTCGCTAAGTGCGAGTTTATTTTATGCTATCTAGACGAACTTTGTTTGAGAGTTTTTAGTCATACTTATACACAACTATGTGTTATAGAGATATTGTCAACTTCGCCACATAAAGGGTTCCCCACTTTATTAATATCGAAATTAATTAACATTTTGTAATCACCGATAAAAAGAACATATAGTTCCATCACATGTTTTTCTATTGCATTTTCTTGACTATTTTTGTTGGATGTAGTTTCGAAGGCGACTCAGGGTTATATACTCATATACAATAAATGTATGTTCCTCAATAGTACTTTTATACCCATGTTTGTTTTTTTTTTTTTGGTTTTTTTTTTTTTGGTTATATAACAAACATGTCTGGTAGCTTCTTTTATAAAAATGGTTTTGATGTTAAAAATGTTCATTATTTTTTTGATTGATGTACTTGTCTCGGAAACAGTGATTCAAACTATCTTCTTGATTCATGTAAAGGTGTTTTTGATATATAAGAGAATGAGAACTTTTAGGAGATTTATTTGGAAAAACGAAATAGATGTCACACCCCAAAAACGTCGCAGCGGAATATTAAACGTAGTGGTGATGGAAGTTGGTGCCCATTTATATCTTGTTGAACGATGCATTCATTTGTTGGACATTTCGACTTATTTTAAAACATAAGTTATTAAACATTACATTTTAAAAACCACGACACAACCACATAAGTTAAGTTGTCTTGATCCTCACGGTTCTTATTACAAACGTCCCAGAAAGTTTAAAAGTTGTCCAACATTTTCAAATAACACAACTTGCATCATCAAACACAAGATACGCCATGATTCTCGAAGCCGAACTCAAGTACCTGTAGAACACGTTAAAATCAAGTGTCAACACAAAGGAAGGTGAGTTCACATATTCACATTCAAACAATTCATCCCAAAGGAAAAATTTCTGATTATGTGTTTATTTTAAAACATCCATATAATTTTTAGAAAGTCCATTTTACTTCCTTAATAAAATCCATGGGTCATCCGTCGCAGTTCAAAAACCCGACAATAAAGCTCTTACCCAGGTTTTGTATATTAAATTCATAGCATCAACTTTCAAACTCGTACGTCAGCTAGACAATACGAACTATATATTTACCATGCAGGGATAATCAAATCTAGACAATAAACATAATATCAATTCGTCGTTTGACTTGACACGGGGCGACCGGTCATGACGGGATTGTCAACCCGATAGATCTACCAACAATTCCTCGCGTGCAATACTTAAATGATTAAACGACATCATGGGCGCAGGGTCCACATTGAGACCAACATGATGTCTGCCTCACGTACAATATATATATCCTACTAATATGACAAATTTAATACACGAAGTTGTACGAATCCCCTGAATCCCCTCCCTTGAGACCAGGCCGGCATCCGTCCCAACTTTAAGGTCTGTTTCTCCTCGGAAACACCGTATCATCCCAATGTCCTCCAAACATTTATTCATTAAAACGTTTTAACTCGAAACGTATGATTTATCAAACTCCATATATTTTCAACGAAAATATATATGTATATTTTTATAAAAAGGTATGTTTTAATCCAAAAACATAATTAAACCCTTTTATTGGCGTGTTCTACCCCCAAAATATATACAAAGCAGTAAAAATAGGGGTTTAGTGACACTCACCTTTAGGTGCATATTTTAAATAGCGCAATCCCAGAGATTGATTTCTACACGTCCTAATATATATATATATAGGAACGATTTTTAAATCAATATTCATCACAAAAATCCTAAGTTTCTCTGTTTTCTTAGAATTGTCACATAACTTTGAGATTTTCTTGAAAAGCAATTATTTTCGATTATGTTGGCACGTTAATATATAAATATATGAGTCCATATATATATATATTTTTATGATCTTACGACTTGAACGATTTTATTGGTGACCATTATTGTGTAAATCCGTTAACACTCCCGTTTATACGCAATATATCTACGATTTGCGCGTCGTAATATATATACATAAACGTTCATTAAATTTATCATTGAAACACGCGAAATCTTGTTAACTTATCTATTTTGTCATTTTTAAAGCAAATATACATACGATATCTCATATGTATCAAATTTCATGCTCGACAAACAAGTTTCACGTTTAACGCGATTTTTACCGTTTCGACCGCACAAAACGCACAAGCATACATGCATAAGCTAAATTTCTAATATCATGTTAAAAACTTAACATATTTTCACATTCACATGTTTATATCACATAACACATCTTAACACATAAGGTTCACCCAAAAATTACCCATACTAGTGTTCATTGAAAAATGCGTATTTTAGCGATTCGGTAACATTTTCGGGCGTCGGAAGTCACGTATGACAAACCAAACACCAAGTAAACTTAAAATTAGTTAAGGTACTCATTTTTAAACTAAAAATATCAGTTTACTTACTGATCTAAATCAGTTTTATAAAAATCACTCGAAAAGCCGATTTTGACCGTTTTAACGCATAGTTTTGCGTTAAACGTTACTATAATCATCCCAACTCGAAACGACTTGATATTTTAACATAATAAATGTTATTTACTGATTAAAATAGTGGTTATAATGAGGTTAGTGCAGTTTTTGTGTAAGTCACATAAATCATGCGATTTCACGTATTTTACAACTTTTAAAGCACCAAGTACGGCATGCAAGGCTAGCAAACATCATGATAAAGTTATATGTCACTAAACACTTTAAATTTATTTTAGTGTTTATATTCTGATTAAATCTGTTTTTTATGAAAACATATTCATATGGTCATTCCATGCCTTTACATCATCATGTAAGTTCACATATGTGCATCTAATGCACTCATACTTCATCATCTTCACCACTTATGATCTAATCATGCTCAAAAAAATTTACTAACATCATATTCTTACAAATATCACACATATCACCATAATCATCCAAATCATTCATGTTTATTCATACTTAGATCTTTCACTTTTAAGATTGTATAACAATTTTCGCATGCGTGCATACATATATACACACATATACATGAAATTTATACATACATATACTTCCAAAATTTCACTTTTCAACACATCACTTTCAAATCTTAGATCTTTTAGAACATTCTTGTATGATATCTAAAAATTCCTTCAATTATCATATTTTTCAAGAAAACAAATAATCAAAAACTCTTTCATCAAGAATCAAAATACAATTTATACATATACATACACATATATTCTGCCATATATACATACATGCATACACCCATTTTTATTTTATTTGAAATCTCATTCTTTGTAGTTTCAAATTTATGTTTAGATTCAAGAATAAAGAGAAACTTTCACTATCTTCTTTATCACTTATGAATCAAGAACAATGTTTAAAGAAACTATGTTATACCTTCAAGATTTTTAGTGGGTTTTTTATAAAGATGATGATTTAGGGCCTTGTTCTTGCTTGAATCTACTTGAAATCACCTCCAAACTTCCTTACAAGCTTGAAATCACCATATAAAGCCCTTGAATCTTCATGATTTGGATTTGAAAATGAAATGTTGGTGTGTTATGGGGGTGTTTGGCCGAGAATATGCAAGAGAGAGAGAGGATGAAGTTTTTGAGTTGAGTTCTTGGAATTATGAGAGAGTATGGATGCATGAACAAGAGATAATCATTATTTATCATCTCTAGAATGTACAAGTGTTCTTATTGCATGAATCAAGAGAATGTGGGCTGCCATGGTGCCGCCACATTCACCCCCTCTCACATACAATACGTATCTATACTCATATATATATATATATATATATATAGAGAGAGAGAGAGAGATTTAGGATTAAAAGCAGGTATTTTACTGATTACCGGGTATTTTATCTAGCGTTTTAATCCCGTTTTAGTGCGTTTTAAATTATTTTTATCATTATATAAAAATAATCACTTAAAATTGTTACTGAAATAATTACCAGTTGCCTTGACTGGCTGGGTTGACAGTATTTTGTCTAATTCGCGCAGCATCGCGCGGTACGCGCTCAAACTCGAAAAATAGAGTTTCTTAGCGTTTTAATTTATTTTTCCTCACGGATATGATTAAAATTATTACTCTAATCATAACAGACTATTTTTAGGATTTTAACACTGATCGGGTGGTCACCGACGTTCGTTTCGCATTTTAATCGTTACGCGATAAGCGTTTGTTTTATCGTTGCGAACGTAATTTTTATATACATCTGAATTTACCAACACATCAAATATCATACATAAATATCACAATCAGTCACAAACAGCCGTTTTACATGTTCACTACACAGATTACTATTGTACGGTATGACCTGAAAAGCCGGGTGTCACAGTATCCCCCTGTTTAGGAAATTTCGTCCCCGAAATTCTATTCACAGGTTTCGTTTTCGCACTAAGTGGGAAGAGATGAGGATATTTCTGTTGCATTTCGTCCTATCGCTCCCAGGTGAACTCGGGTCCACGCTTAGAATTCCAGCGGACTTTGACCAACTTAATCCTACTCCTCCTAAGCTTCTGGGTTTTCCAATCCAGAACCTCCACTGGTTCTTCGATAAACCCCAGTTTATCGTCCACTCGAACCTCTCTATGGGGTATAATTAGTGTCTCATCGGACAGACACTTTTTCAGGTTGGAGACATGAAATACGTTATGAACTCCACTCAGTTCTTGTGGCAACTTGAGCCTATACGCGACTGGTCCAACTCGAGATGCGATTTCGAAAGGACCTATATAACGCGGGCTCAACTTTCCCCCTTTCCCAAACCTTGCAACGCCCTTCCATGGCGATACCTTCAACATGACTCTATCGCCGGCTTGAAACTCCAGCGGTTTCCTTCAGTTATCTGCATAACTCTTCTGTCGATCTGCGGCAGCCTTTAACCTATTCTTGACCTGGATGACTTTGTCCGTAGTCTCCTGGATAAGCTCGGGTCCGGTAAAATGCTTCTCGCCAACTTCAGCCCAACAGAGCGGTGATCGACACTTCCTTCCATACAGGGCTTCAAACGGAGCGGCCTTTATGCTAGCGTGGTAACTATTGTTGTAAGAAAACTCTGCCAAAGGCAAATGAGTATCCCAACTTCCACCGAAATCAATCACACACGCTCTCAGCAAATCCTCTAACGTCTGAATGGTCCTCTTGCTCTGACCATCCGTTTGAGGATGATATGCAATACTCATATCCAAACGAGAACCCAGCGATTTTTGAAGAGATCGCCAAAATCTGGAGTCAAATCGTCCGTCTGTATCCGAAATCATTGACAATGGTACTCCATGACAGGCTACAATCTCATTAAGGTATAACTGCGATATCTTCTCCGTACTGTCTGTTTCCTTAAGCGCCAAGAAATGAGCAGACTTTGTCAATCGATCCACAATTACCCAAATCATATTGTGTCCACGCGACGTACGGGGTAACTTGGTGATAAAGTCCATCGTAAGATGTTCCCACTTCCACTTAGGAATCTCTGGTTGCTACAGAAGCCCAGACGGCTTCTGATGCTCAGCTTTTAACCTTAGAGCACGTCAGACATTTACTCACATAGGCCGCAATGTCTCTCTTCATCTTCGGCCACCAGTAAAACTCCTTAATGTCCTGATACATTTTGGTAGAACCTGGGTGAATGGAATACTTGGATTTATGAGCTTCGTTCATAACCAATTCACGGAGGTTACCTCTAAGCGGAACCCAGACTCGGTTCATGAAGTACATTACTACATCCGCTTTTGGTATCAGTTTACATTCCATGCCCTTCAAACCTTCGCTTCTCAAACCTTCATCTTTCAAAGCTTCTCGTTGTGCATCACGAATTTGATCGGTCAAACTCGTCTGTATGGTCAAACCCAAAGCACGCACACGTAGAGGCTTTTCCCATTCCTTCCTGCTGAGCGCATCTGCAACAACGTTTGCTTTCCCTGGGTGATAACGGATATCATACTCATAATCGTTGAGTAACTCTACCCAACGTCGTTGTCGCATGTTGAGCTCCTTCTAATCGAGAATGTGCTGGAGGCTCTTATGGTCCGTGTATATCATACATTTCGTGCCATACAAATAGTGTCTCCAGATCTTCAGGGCAAACACAATAGCTCCAAGCTCCAAATCATGTGTTGTGTAGTTCTTCTCGTGTACTTTCAATTGTCTAGATGCATAGGCTATCACTTTGTCTCTTTGCATTAGAACGCATCCAAGGCCCAAACGTGAAGCATCACAGTAAACAATGAAATCATTACTTCCCTCAGGAAAGGAAAGAATGGGTGCCCTGCTGAGCTTTCCTTCAACGACTGAAAAGCTTCCTCTTGCTTCTCCGTCCAATCAAACTTCCTCTCCTTCTGGGTTAATAGCATCAACGGTTGCGCTATTCTGGAGAAGTTCTCGATGAATCTCCGATAGTACCCAGCAAGCCCTAAGAATTGTCGCACCTCCGACGGAGTCTTTGGCGCTTCCCAATTCTTAATTGCTTCAATCTTAGACGGATCTACATGTATACCTTTCTCGTTTATGCCATGTCCGAGAAAATGAACTTCTCGAATCCAGAACTCACATTTAGAGAACTTGGCATACAACTTTTCTTCCTTCAATAACTCCAAAATCAACCTCAAATGATTTCATGATCTTCTTTGGTTCGCGAATAAATAAGTATATCATCGATGCATACTATCACGAATTTATCCAAGTAGGGTTTGCATACCCTGTTCATGAGATCCATGAACACAGCTGGTGCATTAGTTAGGCCAAAAGGCATGACTAGGAACTCGTAATGGCCATATCCTGTTCGAAAGGCTGTCTTCGGAATATCTTCGTCAGCAACCTTCAACTGATGATACCCTGAACGCAGATCTATCTTCGAGTAGTAGCTGGATCCATGAAGCTGATCGAACAAATCGTCAATCCTCGGAAAAGGATACCGATTCTTGATAGTCAACTTGTTCAGCTCCCTGTAATCTATACACGTCCTGAAGGATCCATCCTTCTTCTTCACGAATAAGACAGGTGCACCCCATGGCGAAAAACTCGGTCGAATGAAACCTTTGTCTAGTAGCTCTTGAAGCTGGTTCGACATTTCTTTCATTTTAGACGGTGCCAATCTATAAGGAGATTTTGCAATCGGTGCAGCACCAGGTACCAGATCGATTCGGAACTCGATCTGTCTCGCAGGGGGTAATCCAGGTAAGTCTTCAGGAAAAACTTCTGGATAGTCACGAACAATAGGAATCTCTTCGATCTTCCTACATTCGGCCTCTGTATCCACCACGTTAACTAAGAATGCAGGATAACCTTTCCGCAACATCTTGAGCATCTTCATAACACTGACAACACTCGACACACGACTGGATCGATCTCCATGGACAACTATCGCTTCGCCACCACCAGGATGAGGTATTCGCACTTGCTTCTCCGAGCAAACAATCTCCGCTTTGTTCTTGGACAACCAATCCATCCCCACAACTACATCGAAGCTTCCCAACTCCACTGGTAGTAAATCGATACTAAACTTATGACCGTCTAACTGAATACTACAGTCGCGAATGACTTCGCTAGTTTCTATCAGTTTACTATTTGCTAGTTCTATCAAGTACTTCTTATTTACCTTACTTGTAGGTGAACACAAAATGGTTCAAAGTTTTTCGAGACAAAACTCAAGTCAGCTCCGGTATCAAAAAGTACGAACGCAGAATGGTCATTGATAAAAAAACATACCAGTGACAACAGCAGGATCGTCACGTGCCTTCCCAGCGTTTAGCTTAAACGCTCTACCCCTGGCATTCTGACCTCCCGCCTTAGGACAATCCTTCTTGAAATGTCCCTGTTCCCCGAACTGAAAGCATCCTTCAAGCCTCGTTCCTTCCAGAGTACTTTTGGCATAACACTCGCGGGAAATATGTCCATTTCATCCGCATCTGTTACATTTCTTCTGCCCTTCCTTACGAGTCTTCCCCCTAGAACCACCTCGGCTATCTCTGGCACTATCCTTTCTAGAACTGGCTACATACGCCTTCCTCAAACTGCGTTTCATGTCGCGCTTCTCTTCAGTTTCCTTCCTCGAGCTCTCGGACTTGCGTTTCTTCGAATCTTCATTCTTAGTCTCAGAACGCCCCGACCGTTCAGATTTCGCGTCTGCTTTGGCCTTGCCCGATGACTTCCCGGTTTCCTCTTTTTTATCAAGACCACTTTTGCGAGCAGCGTCATCGGCTAATGATTTCGCCAATCTAGTAGCCTCTAGGTAGGTAGTAGGTTTCGCGGATGTAACCATACTGCAAATTCGTGGCGACAATCCCCAAATATACCTTTCTACCTTTACATATTCGGGAGTAACCATTCATGGAACTAACCTCGCCAAGTCGTTAAAACGAGAAGTGTAAGCTCTAATGTTCAGACCTTCCATGGTTAGGTTCCAGAAGTCGGTCTCGATTTTCTGAATTTCATTGCACGGGCAGTACTCTTTCAGGAACATTTCTTTAAGTTCATTCCAGGTCAGACTGTAGGCAGCGTCTTCACCCAAAATTTGAACTTGCGAGTTCCACCAGGACAGTGCTTCATCAAGAAAAGAACAAGAAGCATATCTCACCCGTTGATCAGCAGCACAACCACTGATTGCCATGACAGATTCCATCTTCTCTACCCATCGAGTGATGTCTAAGGGTCCTTCAGCACCAGTAAATGATCGTGGCTTACAGCCCTGGAATGTTTTATATGTACATCCGTGCACTGTTCAATAATGTTAATGGAAATCAGGAATACATTCCAATGATATCGTAACACATGAACTACTAAAACTTTCCGATCATATTTTACCTGGAGGATTTCCATTATGTGCCCCACCAAAACCTTGCCCGTGTGCACCACGTCCAAGTCCCTGACCGTCATTTTGGTTAGCATTGAGCTGTTCCATGGCAGTATTAACGTGTTGGGCTATGAGTTGAGCCAACTCTTCCGGTGTGGTAGGTAATCCAGTACCCTGTCTTGCTTTTGGCGGCATTTCGTCGTTTCTATTATTACAACAATAATATCCACATAAGAAGATAACCAGAAATAATTCAATCATTAAATGTTAGTGGACCAAACATTGCGCATGTATAATATCCATATATTAATGAGAAAAATTTTTAAACCAAAAGTAAATCATCGATATTTATTATAGAAATTATTTAAACTCGTTTTCAGTACAAAATGACTATCCTTGGCATGTCTACATCGACATCCATAACAAGTTCACACAAAATTCCCATATAATATCCAAAAATGAAACTGGCACGCAAGCCTCAAACAAAAGAGCATCAAAAATGTCTAACAATACAACCCATCAAATAAACAACAACGAAACAAACAAACAACAACGAACATCAACGCTTCAAACCTAGAGACTCTAACATCTCCTGGACAAGTTTCTCTAAATCCACTATCCTCCAATGCATCTCATCTCTCGCAATATCGTCTATAACCTTCAAATCCTCGTGCTCATCCATTTGTCCCTCAAGGTACTTCGCCTTTCCTTTGGCTGAGTCTAGGTCTCTGCGCAGTGCGGCGAGCTGTTGATCGGAGTGGCAATATCGGTCTACCCTATCTCTTTTCTGCTTCTTGGAAGCAGATACTGTCTCAGCACATGACGTAGATGCGATATCTCCAGCCGGCCTAACCCTCTTCCTACGATGATAATAGACTAACAGCGGCATAGAAGAAGTGCGTGACTCTAAGACAGGCAAAGAAGACTCAGACAAAATGGGCGGAGGGATCTCAGCAATAGGCTCGACCACAGCAGCAGGTGGGACGACTGATGGCTCTAACGGTCGAGCCGTGACAATAGTGGCGTCCACCACTTGTGCGATACTAGGAGATCCTCCGACAGTAGGGACACCCCTAATCACGTCATCGATAACTGGTACAATACCAGATGATCGTCCCATCTCATGGATTGAGAGAGGTACAACATCTATCCACCCATTGCTAGTGAAAGCGTATCGGGGGTCTACCTGACTGGCAAAAGCAGCAGGGTCGACATGGAAAAAGGAGGTAAGCTCGGTAGTACCAACCATCTGTGGAGCCGTGATAGGTGTCTCTGGTAGCATAGGTCTGGGTGAAGTCTCAAAATCTGGCTCGTAACCTGAGTCGTGGATCTCGATGACCTCGTGTTCGTGCGACATCTGTGACACATATATAATCGTACAAGTAAATGCATAATCAAAATGAACAGTAACACATAAGGCAAAATATACAGAAAATCACGTATGCACATACACACGTAATGGTTTTCATACATGATAAAAATTTTCTATGTTTATTTAAAATCTTGGCTTCGAGAATTTTGGACTTCACATCTCAAAATTCTTCGGTTGAAGTTTAGTGTTTTCTCCCGAAAACATCTAGTTTGCTGACAACCATTGGCTCTGATACCAACTTATGTCACACCCCAAAAACGTCGCAGTGGAATATTAAACGTAGTGGTGACGGAAGTTGGTGCCCATTTATATCTTGTTGAACGATGCATTCATTTGTTGGACATTTCGACTTATTTTAAAACATAAGTTATTAAACATTACATTTTAAAAACCACGACACAACCACATAAGTTAAGTTGTCTTGATCCTCACGGTTCTTATTACAAACGTCCCAGAAAGTTTAAAAGTTGTCCAACATTTTCAAATAACACAACATGCATCATCAAACACAAGATACGCCATGATTCTCGAAGCCGAACTCAAGTACCTGTAGAACACGTTAAAATCAAGTGTCAACACAAAGGAAGGTGAGTTCACATATTCACATTCAAACAATTCATCCCAAAGGAAAACTTTCTGATTATGTGTTTATTTTAAAACATCCATATAATTTTTAGAAAGTCCATTTTACTTCCTTAATAAAATCCATGGGTCATCCGTCGCAGTTCAAAAACCCGACAATAAAGCTCTTACCCAGGTTTTGTATATTAAATTCATAGCATCAACTTTCAAACTCGTACGTCAGCTAGACAATACGAACTATATATTTACCATGCAGGGATAATCAAAGCTAGACAATAAACATAATATCAATTCATCGTTTGACTTGACAGGGGGCGACCGGTCATGACGGGGTTGTCAACCCGATAGATCTACCAACAATTCCTCGCGTGCAATACTTAAATGATTAAACGACATCATGGGCGCAGGGTCCACTTTGAGACCAATATGATGTCTGCCTCACGTACAATATATATATCCTACTAATATGACAAATTTAATACACGAAGTTGTACGAATCCCCTGAATCCCCACCCTTGAGACCAGGCCGGCATCCGTCCCAACTTTATGGTCTGTTTCTCCTCTGAAACACCGTATCATCCCAATGTCCTCCAAACATTTATTCGTCAAAATGTTTTAACTCGAAACGTATGATTTATCAAACTCCATATATTTTCAACGAAAATATATATGCATATTTTTATAAAAAGGTATGTTTTAATCCAAAAACATTATTAAACCCTTTTATTGGCGTTTTCTACCCCCAAAATATATACAAAGCAGTAAAAAGAGGGGTTTAGTGACACTCACCTTTGGGTGCGTATTTTAAATAGCGCAATCCCAGAGATTGATTTCTACACGTCCTAATATATATATAGGAATGATTTTTAAATCAATATTCATCACAAAAATCCTAAGTTTCTCTGTTTTCTTAGAATTGTCACATAACTTTGAGATTTTCTCGAAAAGTTATTATTTTTGATTATGTTGGCACGTTAATATATAAATATATGAGTCCATATATATATATATATATATATATATATTTATGATTTTGCAACTTGAACGATTTTATTGGTGACCATTATTGTGTAAATCCGTTAACACTCCCGTTTATACGCAATATATCTACGATTTGCGCGTCGTAATATATATACATAAACGTTCACAAAATTTATCATTGAAACTCGCGAAATCTTGTTAACTTATCTATTTTGTCATTTTTAAAGAAAATATACATAAGATATCTCATATGTATCAAATTTCATGCTAGACAAACAAGTTTCACGTTTAACGCGATTTTTACCGTTTCGACCGCACAAAACGCACAAGCATACATGCATAAGCTAAATTTCTAATATCATGTTAAAAACTTAACATATTTTCACATTCACATGTTTATATCACATAACACATCTTAACACATAAGGTTCACCCAAAAATTACCCATACTAGTGTTCATTGAAAAATGCGTATTTTAGTGATTCGGTAACATTTTCGGGCGTCGGAAGTCACGTATGACCAACCAACACCAAGTAAACTTAAAATTAGTTAAAATACTCATTTTTAAACTAAAAATATCAGTTTACATACTGATCTAAATCAGTTTTATAAAAATCACTCGAAAAGCCGATTTTGACCGTTTTAACGCATAGTTTTGCGTTAAACGTTACTATAATAATCCCAACTCAAAACGACTTGATATTTTAACATAATACATGTTATTTACTAATTAAAATAGTGGTTATAATCAGGTTAGTGCAGTTTTTGTGTAAGTCACATAAATCATGCGATTTCACGTATTTTACAACTTTTAAAGCACCAAGTACGACATGCAAGGCTAGCAAACATCATGATAAAGTTATATGTCACTAAACACTTTAAAATAACTTTATTTTAGTGTTTATATTCTGATTAAATCTGTTTTTTATGAAATCATATTCATATGGTCATTTCATGCCTTTACATCATCATGTAAGTTCACATATGTGCATCTAATGCACTCATACTTCATCATCTTCATCACTTATGAACTAATCATGCTCAAAAAAATTTACTAACATCATATTCTTACAAATATCACACATATCACCATAATCATCCAAATCATTCATGTTTATTCATACTTAGATCTTTCACTTTTAAGATTGTATAACAATTTCACATGCATGCATACATATATACACACATATACACGAAATTTATACATACATATACTTCCCAAATTTCACTTTTCAACACATCACTTTCAAATCTTAGATCTTTTAGAACATTCTTGTATGATATCTAAAAATTCCTTCAATTATCATATTTTTCAAGAAAACAAATAATCAAGAACTCTTTCATCAAGAATCAAAATACAATTTATACATATACATACACACATATTCAGCCATATATACATACATGCATACACCCATTTTTATTTTATTTGAAATCTCATTCTTTGTAGTTTCAAATTTAAGTTTAGATTCAAGAATCAAGAGAAACTTTCACTATCTTCTTTATCACTTATGAATCAAGAACAATGTTTAAAGAAACTATGTTATACCTTCAAGATTTTTAGTGGGTTTTTGATAAAGATGATGATTTAGGGCCTTGTTCTTGCTTGAATCTACTTGAAATCACCTCCAAACTTCCTTACAAGCTTGAAATCACCATATAAAGCCCTTGAATCTTCATGATTTGGATTTGAAAATGAAATGTTGGTGTATTATGGGGGTGTTCGGCCGAGAATATGCAAGAGAGAGAGAGAGGATGAAGTTTTTGAGGTGAGTTCTTGGAATTATGAGAGAGTATGGATGCATGAACAAGAGATAATCATTATTTATCATCTCTAGAATGGACAAGTGTCCTTATTGCATGAATCAAGAGAATGTGGGCTGCCATGGTACCGCCACAATCACCCCCTCTCACATACAATATGTATATATACTCATATATATATGGATTTAGGATTAAAAACAGGTATTTTACTGATTACCGGGTATTTTTATCTAGCATTTTAATCCCATTTTAGTGCGTTTTAAATTATTTTTATCATTCTATAAAAATAATCACTTAAAATTATTACTGAAATAATTGCCAGTTGCCTTGACTGGCTGTGTTGACAGTATTTTGTCTAATTCGCGCAGTATCGCGTGGTCACCGACGTTCGTTTCGCATTTTAATCGTTACGCGATAAGCGTTTGTTTTATCGTTGCCAACATAATTTTTATATACATCTGAATTTACCAACACATCAAATATCATACATAAATATCACAATCAGTCACAAACAACCATTTTACATGTTCACTACGCAAATTACTATTGTACGGTACGGCCTGAAAAGCCGGGTGTCACAATAGACGCACCTGCCGCAACGCGCGGGCATTCCTACTATTATACATCTTATCAATTTATTACCAGTCAGTGGCATGTTGTAATATTCAAGAACATAATAATAATTATTATAATTATTTCAGAATTTCTCACTTCATAGTTTGTTTTATTTTATTATTATCTTTTGTTCTTTTATATTCTACATCGCTTGGCATGTAATATATTGATATTTGGTCATATCTTCATCCCACAGATACCCGACATCGGTTTAATTAACGAGAGAGAGATTGGGGTTTCACTTCATTTATACCTCTTAGCGAACTTTATGATTTCCTAGCAAAGGATATCTTCTGAACGACACATGCTTAGTTGAAGCTGATGTGACTGTCCGGAAGGTTGTTGACTACTAGTCACATGATTCAAAGAAGGAGACTGGTTACGTTGGCCTTAAAAACCAAGGTGCTACTTGCTATATGAACTCCCTGCTACGGACATTATACCATATACCTTATTTCAGAAAGGTTGGTAATCTTACTACAATCAATTATCAATCAATCAGTTAATCACATATAAGATTTGATGAAAAACGTTTATATCATACCTTGTTTATTCAGGCCGTGTATCACATGCCAACAACTGAAAATGATATACCATCAGGGAGCATTCCTCTTGCTTTACAAAGTTTATTTTATAAGCTTCAGTATAGTGACACAAGTGTAGCCACAAAGGAGTTGACCAAGTCTTTTGGTTGGGATACATATGATTCTTTTATGCAACATGATGTTCAAGAACTAAATCAAGTTTTATGTGAGAAACTTGAAGACAAAATGAAGGTATAGAGTTATTTTTTAGTTACCAAACTTGAATATTGTTTATTCTTGATAAATGAATATATATACTTTTGTACACTTTTTTCTTGTGACAGGGAACAGTTGTGGAGGGTACGATTCAGCAGTTATTTGAAGGACACCATATGACTTATATTGAATGTATAAATGCTTACTACAAATCAAAAAGAAAGGAGTCTTTTTATGGTAAAAATCTCACTTAAATGTTAAGAATGGCAATTTTTGTATGGACTTCTGATTTCTTACTAATCTATATACTGTGTCAGATCTTTAGCTTAATGTCAAAGGTTGCCGAGATGTGTATGCCTCATTTGACAAGTATGTTGAAGTAGAAAGGCTTGAAGGTGACAACAAATATCATGCTGAACAACATGGGTTACAGGTTGGATGCTGAACAACATGTGTTATAAATATCATGTTGAACTACATTATTATCATTACCACCTACTAATAAACTATCTAATATGAGCTTTCAGGATGTAAAGAAGGGCCTCATGTTCATCGTTTTCCCACCTGTTCTTCAACTCCAGTTAAAATGTTTCGAATATGATTTCATGCGAGACACTATGGTGAAGGTTAGTCAGTCATAATAATAGCTTTATTTTGTTGTATATATAATGACTTTTGAGTTTGATTCAAGTTCAACGTATGATATTTGTCGTTTTGTACTCAATGCTAAACACATTTATGTTAATTCTTGCTTTTACAATGGGGATCATTATAGCAGAAGGCTAATCGCTAAATCAGTGATCTCATTTGGGATTTTTTTTATGTAAACATTTGACTGTCTAGATAAATGATCGGTATGAATTCTCGTTGCAACTGGATCTAGATAGAGAAGATGGGAAATATTTATCACCACAAGCAGATAGAAGTGTAAACATTTGACTGTCTAGATAAATGATCGGGTCAAAATAATACATACAATAAGAAAACTTTAGTAGCGAACATATGATTCTTTGTCGTTTTAATGTTTGAATTATGTTCCCGCCTCGTATTGTCGACTCCACCGCAACACGCGGGTTTCCCACTAGTTTACCAAAATAGGCGTGAAACCTACAATTTGGTAAACGACTCTCATTCCGCTTAATTCTATTTTGCATGAAATTACACCATTAAGCTAGGAGTGAAATCCACGTCTTAATGGTAAATTTCCAATTCAAACTCTAGTGGACCCTCATCAAAGTGTCGAAATTTGATTTTGACCCGAAGAGTACCAACCACATTAGGCTACGAAATTGTCAAGTTAGGGGTGAAACCCGCATCTTGTCGATTAAGTCCCATTCCTCGATTTTCAGTCTCGACAAAGTCCCAATTGTTTCAATCAATTAGAGACGTGTAGTAACTGGAAGGGTAAGATACCGTTAATCGCTCCTCGACGAGAGTATCTTACCTATAGGCCAAAGCACGTTTCTCTAATTCGAAAGGACTTTCGACCCACTTTTAACCACCACTTCTTCATCACTTTTCTTCTTCATCTTGTTCTTGTCACTTCCCTAGCAACAAGAGCTAGTGGTAAGCATCATAAACTCCATTTTACTTCATGTTAGTAGTATGTACAAGTTACACCATCAAGAAATCTAAACTTTAAAAGATGAACACATGAAGATCTAACATAATCTAAAGAAAAACAAGTGTTTTTAGTGTTGTTTGATGTATGTTAAGAAGTTGTTGTTGTTGTTGATCTTGTGTTTTTATTTAGATCCATCACATGTAAGCTCGTTAGAAGCTTAGATCTAACAAGTTTAAGCATGGATCTTGAAAGATCCATGAAGAACACATGATGATGAACTTGAAGACCTTTAAAGTGAGCTTGAAAATGCTTTTAAAATGGATTTCTCATAATCATGAAACCACTAAAATCATGGATGATCAATTTTACAAAGAAGCCTTGATTTAAGTAGATCTATGTGTTTAGTGCATGGATCTGAGTTACTACACATATTTGTGAAATTTCAAGTTCATCACATGATAAAGTATGATGATATTAGTAATGATTATTTGTGAAAATTGTTGAATCTTGAATTTTGGTGATTTAAAAGAAAATAAACACATGTTTTAAAACATGAGAAAACCTCCACTTTTAGGGGAAACTATGTCAAAATTTATATAAAATTTTGACATGTAGAAAAATATAAAGTTTGGTGAAACTTTTTCTACAAAAATTGTTCAAGGATATTTAATAAAGGTTTTCCCTAATTTTTATACAAAATACAAGTTAAGAAAATAAAGTTTTCCTCAAGAATTAACAACTATAAGTATGTATATTTTTAGGAAAAATATATATATTTAGTGGTCACAAAAATTATGTGCTATGTGTATATTATGTGTAATATATATTAGTGTATGTTTAGGAACTTAAAATACACTAAATACTCCAAAGGAGTATAAACACCAAAATACACATAAAAATACACAAGAAAATATTTGTAACTGTTATAAATAAGTTATATTATGGTGACTATCCACATTCTAACTCCCGTCTCTTCATGTTCGTTGTATTAATGTAAGAACACTATATATAGAGGTTCTTTATATTGCATGTACACATCTCAATGAATAATAATTCTTTATTCTATCTTTCTCTTTGTGTTCCTTTGATTATGTTCATATACTAGTCGCTAGTAGGCCGTTGTTTTACAACACGTTATCAGCACGACAATGCTCTTTTCAAAACCCTGCTAGAGATTATAGCCGCCACCGCACCACCCGATGAATGTATGCCTCGTTCGTCACACAATGTTCGGCATCTTAATCCAAGATCTGGATACCAAAGACAAACCAGATCAATGGTATGTCTTCTTTCCTTAGTTTATCTCATAGAAACATCATGAACACATAGTAATTAAGATTCCTAAATATCGGTGCTATAAATTTCTCCTTTGAGCCATTTACTTTTTCCTCAAGTAAATGTGAATAATAACACTTATAATTCTATGAATTTGAGAAAAGAATTAAAATTTCATATAAACCTTAGCATCGTGTACTATATTGTATCTTCATTTATGGGTTTTCAAACTTTAATTATAAAAGGTAAATGCGTATAGATAATGAAAGAAAATATATATTAGAACGAAAAATAATTGGTATTTAGTAAGATTTAATATTGTTTGGATTGAATACTTTTCATAATGTTTGTGATCGATGGTTGTTTCCTGTGATGTTGATTTTTTTCAAAATACAAGGATGAAATATAAAAGTGAACATCTGATTAAAAGAACATTCCATTATTTCATCTTCATAAGTTTACTAGGGAGCTCTTTTTGCCAATGAATTTTGATTTAATTAGTTTTATTAAATATGATTTTGAACTTTATAAAATTAGAGTGTCATTTTATTGATTATTTAGATTAAATTAAGTTCTTAATTTTATGAGATATTTTATGTTAGTTGATTAGTTAAATAACTTTATGGATATATAAAGTTCATATTCACTAGATGAATATTTTGATTTCATTAATTACAAAGTCATGCATTCCATCTAATTCAGTTTCTAATTATTATTGTTATTCACATTTTAAACGAAATCATATATAGATATATATATGTTTTGGGGTGATGTCCGTGGCTAGGGTTAGTGATTGGAATAAAATAATAACCGAACAAAGATTAAAGGAAAAAAGTGAATTTATTATAATTAAAGATACTAAAATTGAGTTGTTTTAGTTATTAAATATTGTTGTCTTATTTTTCACAATAATCATAGTTATTCGATTCTTTAAAGAATAATCATAACTTGTGTATGTTATGAACTCTAGTACTATTGATATGATCATGATTTATTATTAGTTTTCCTGATATTACTTGTAATAAATATTTGAAAAGGTTAAACGGTTACAATATAAGTATTTCTTAAACTATAAAACATTATAATAAAATTTGGTGATAGTGTATTTGGCTCTAAATAATGTAATAAATTATATATTAAACTGATGGTAATTAGTCCATCAATTTGCAACTAATTAATAGAAAATTGCAAATAACAGTTTAAGTTTGTGAGCTTATCTTCTGTTTTTTATATTGATTTATATATAATTTACTTAGTATGTAAGTTATATTGTTGATATTATCATGTGAAATTTGTTCATATCTGAATTGTAGCATCGTTAAGAACGACCAGTTTATATAATATATATTATTAAACTTTTTATTATAAACATGTGTTAGAAGATAATAACTCTATAATATATAATCAATATTTTTCTTATATGTGGAACTTAAATTAGATTTTTTGTATAATATATATTTGTTTGTAGTGGATGGGCAAGGCATCTTAATATGGTGACATTATATAATGTTATATATTGTAAAGTTTGATTTTATAATATGCCCTTATATTTGGTATGCTATAATTTATTTATAAAAATGATATGGAGAAAACAACTAAACCAAAGTTATGATCTATTATTACTATCATGAAAGAGTACAACTATTCTTAAATACTCACGCATCTCATTATCAAGTTATGAAAGACCGTAAGCTGTCAGACCGATAATATTATATAACTCGGACATATGATTACTTCTCAATTGATGTTATGTGAAGAAAAGTTTATTTATAAGAGAAAATCAGATAAAAACAAATTTTGTTTGTCAAAGCTCAAATATGCTTCTGAGGTAGCAATATCATTAAAAGGGTAAGAAAGGTTTGAAGTAACTGTATATCCGCATGTCTGATAAAATAACGAAACTTGTTTGGTTTTACTTTGATCCATGAAATGAATATATATTGATCATTGTTATCATTGAGAAAAATGCAATGATGGTCATGTTGCTAATGAGATCGACAATTAGAAATTATAATGAGATCGGTCATCAGAAGTGTTATGATAGCCAAGTTGATAATGAGATTGACCATATCAGAATGATATGATAGCCAAGTTCAGAATTGTAATAATGGTCATAATGAGATTGACCACTATAAGTGGCAAATTATGGTAGTGATTATACGAGAACAAAATGTGAAAAAGGATAAAAATTAGATAACACAAAGTTTGCAATGATAACACGTTGTTCTCTCGCATAATGCAACTACTACACATACGATCGTAAACTAGAAGTTTATGTATCATGATTATTTACTTAATTGGCATGGCTGGTTAGACCACACCAAGTCAATGATGATGTGAAACATATTGAAGAACTGGAAGGAACTGGCAGATTCTTCAAGATAATAATTAGCATGTAGTGTTTGCTCCCAAGGGAAATTATATATTTGCAAAATAAACGAGGGTGTGTATACCTAAATATTCTGGAAGCGATTAAAGGATATGCATATCCCAACATGATACCATTTAGTGTTTTAAATCGATGCATCGTATAAATGGTTATCAAATCCACAACCTGAAGCTTGTGTGATTGTGGCTTAGCTAATGTGATAGCAAGCATATTAATCCAGATTAGTATATTTATTTGATAATAGTGAATTTGATTCCCAAGTTATTAACGATCATTGGAATAAACGTTATTGTTGAGATGATCACTAAAAGTCTACTATTGGTTACAAAGCCAATAGTAATTTTATATATAGTACCATTAATTCACATCAAGCTGATAAGTTATAGTTCTCCCCATACAGTGGTTTTTGGTCAGGAACCAAAGATGTCTCATCAAAGATTTTGGTTGTGCGACATTTATTGAAACTCATCCACCACACAGCACAAAGATGGGACTTTTAAAAAGTTTGAGAATATGTTGGGTAAAAATAATCGTCTATGATTGAATACTTAAAGCCATTAGTGAGAAATTCATTTATGGCTCATTGTTTTTCACTTTAATGAATGAATGTTCCTAACATTAGGGGGAGATAACAAGCAGTTGAAAAGTGAAAAGTGAAAAGTGAAAGGAATTATCATGTCATCTTGATCCTCAGACTATAAACTATGAACTAGAAGTTTAAAGTATAATTCATTTACCAATATTAAAGAACAAATTACCAGAAAAGTTCACTGACCTAAATAGGGTGACTAAGTAAGTCACATAATCAACTGCTTATGCTCCAGTTTTATTTGTGTCCCAAGAGGACAACCATATATTTTTGTAATGATTCTATTGCACGCTTAAAGCGTGGTAAACTAGTTGATTCCAATAATAAAATTCCTCGAAAATTGGAGCAAGTAATTAAGATGGTCAAGTCGAGGTTATAGTAATAAGATCTCCTGAAGAGATAATAGACATGATGGTTCAAGAAGAACCTCAGGTACCTGAAAATAAAGAGATATCGATAAGTTGTATCATGTCTAAGATATGTATGAAATCGAAACAAAATCGACGTCGTTATACTTTTGTATATAATGTACCGCTTAAAATGATTAAATGATGAGGATCAAGATTTAAGATCTGCCTATGAATGAATATTAAGAAATGATTGGCCAAAACAGAAAGATGCAAATAAGGCAGAGTTTAGTTCTCTAATGAAATGGAAAGTTTCTGGACCAACAGTCCATACAACTAAAGATGTAAAAAATGCTGGATACAAAAGTGTCTTTTATGCGAATCATGTGAAAATCAAATTAAGTGATATAAGTCAAAATTGGTGGCACAAAATTTTTCACAAATACCTATGATTGATTATGAGAAAATGTATTCTCCAGTGGTGGATGCTGTGACACCTGTGTCACTTCAACCATCAAACAAATGCCAAACCAATGAAATATTGTATTTCATACTTGGGATTTGTAAAAATATGTGTATCGTTTGCACATATCAACTCTTGTTCGATTTTAAGCTTTAAATCGCTTTCTGGAGGGTTATACGCGCTCTGATGCGTAAACATAACCAGTTTAATCCAACGAACACTCCGGAATAGTGAAATAGGCTTAACATACCTTAAATAACCTTTACATAACTTAGAAATAAGTTTTGAAGGCTTTGGTATGCCAAAATCAAGTTTAATCGCTTACAGGGACTTAATTCGACAAACTGCGAAAGTATGCCAATTTGAACTGTAACGAACATTCTGGAACATGACCATAAGTTAAACACACCTTAAATATCCTTTATATAGCTTAAAAATAGGCTTTGAGAGGATCGGTGTGCTAAAATAAACTTTTGGGTCATTCAGGGACTAAAAGTGTCAAAAAGTGCATAAGTTTGCATTTTCGCGCATAACTTACGTTCTGAATACATCCGGACATCCAAAAATTTATGTAAGCACTAAAATATTTTATTTTAGTGTTTGGCATGAGAAAAATCCATTCGTCACGCCATTTGGATCGTTTTTCGCGCTTATGCGCATTCCGTCGTAATTAACCGAACAACGCAATCGTACGGCCAAACGAACCGACATCCGAGATATTTTTGAGCATGTTTTAAGTTCCCTATACTTTAACTTCATTTTAGAGCTTTGAAATGGGGTTAACGGGCCTTGAACGTGTCAGAAATGAGCTTATTACACAGCAGGGACCAAATCTGCCATTCTGCCAAAATAGGTCCTTGCGCACCTCAACACTATTAGTGTTACGGTGCGCAAGTTACAACTCTGTACGAATACCCAAAGTACCACTATA